>JAHWFP010271547.1:0-14236 GCA_023313725.1 Lithobius niger
ATTTCCTCATGGGAAAACGATAAATTCTTTGTGCTGAGGATTCCATCACAAAATTGACTAAAAGTTCGTACAATGCCAATGCATTCAGAAGCCTCAGATACATTAAAGTCAAAGAGATTGACCTTTGAGACACTGGGGGTTCCATGCTTACTCAGGTATCGGTTGACCTTTAGTTCAAGTATTCGTTTGTGTATCTCAGTAAGGCTTGCTTCCTCATCTGAAAATTCCGATAGAACTATAATCAACATCAGCAGTTCCAGTGGAGTAACGTGGTAGCTTCTGTTTTGTACTTTCCATACATGAATTACACGTTGCGACTGCAGGAAGATTTGACGCTGCATTTCATCAGGAAAATTACCTAAATGGTTTTGGATGAAATTGATTCCCATTTCCTTTGTGAATCCAAGTAACGTTATATATCTTTGAAAAAAATGCCGTATATCCATACCACCAGTGCTGGCTGTGTTTCTAAACTGTCTGAACTCCCCACTAGCGGAAGGTATTTTACTTGACTGAGACAACACCATGACTGTTGCATCAGGAAAGCATTCACTGCGTATAATTTTCAGTAGTTGGGCTTCAGACTCTGCAGTACTGCGCTCAAAGTCATCAAGTATAATTAAAATGTTGTTAGCAGGATCATCAAAAATGTTGTCTATTGTAGTTGAGGTCAGTTTCGTTATATCTAGTATTTTCATCAACGTACTTTCAAAACTATTAACCCAGTCAGCAGCACTAAGCAAAATCACTATATCAAACGTCATGTACTCTTGTCCTCCCCAGGCCCAATCGTAAGCTAATTTGGTAGCCAATGCAGTCTTTCCAGATCCTGGTCCTCCTTGTACAAATATCCGTTTTGGTGCTGGGTGACCATGATCTGATTTGAAAATATCTTTCACTGATATTTGTTTTTTCTTGCCATCCAATTTTAAGAGTATATTATCTATGTAATACTGGGGTAGGTTTAACTCCACATCGGGCATACCCTTCATTTTTAAAGCTTGGTATCGATTTTTCAAGCACTGTATCATATCTTGCTTAGCATCTGAAAAGAGAAAACAACAAAATTTGCCTTTGAACCATTCATCTTTCATTTCAAACTACTAAACCCTACAAAACAGACATTTTTATATTTTAAAGTGATGGAAAAGTATTTGAAGTAGAGTATTTAAAACTAATTGAAAATTGCCATATGGTATTAATTTTTATAGTAAACTGCTACTTCTTTACAAAATTAAGAGACAACCATAAGCATGGTCGGATTGGGAGGGGTGGGGCCTACCCGGGAATGTGCTGTGTGGGCCTCGGGGCACCTCGTTGGGGGTAGGGGAGGCAGGGGAACACACCACAAGCTAGCATATTTTTAATAAATCTGTGTGAATTTGAGACGTTTTCCTGCAACTTAGAGATGCAGCTTCCATATCAGTTCGTTTCGAATTTAAAATTGTTTTTGTTTTAAACAAAGGCTTTCTGTTGTGTGTGTGTAAGTATGTGTGTGTGTGTGGGGGGGGGGAAGAGGTTCTGGAGCAGAATCTTGTAAGGTAACATATTCTATAAAAATCTGAAAGTTTTCTTGCAACTTAAAGATGTTATTTTCACTGCCTTGTGATTTATTCTTTATCTATTTATTTTCTTGAAACAAGGACCTTGTGTAGTGGGAGCAGCCCCAGGGTTCCCTGGGTTCACGGGCGACCCAATCCGACACTGATCATAGATATACTCAGATTCGGATTGGGTAGGAAAGGGCGCCTGTGCCATTTATCGAAATGACCAGGGAGGGGCGCCATGTGTTTTACAGGAAACTCTGATGAAGTTATGGTGGCTCCAACCGTCTGCGGGTTTTGGGAAGCGATCTAAGCTCCCCAAGCAGAAGCAATGTCCGAGGTCGAGCTCAAGATGCTTTGCTTATTTTCATATTCTGTCGTCATTTCTGGCTTCGGAGTGCATACTTTAGCACACGTTTTATATTTCAAGTAATGCTGTTTTTGGAAATTTTGGAGTGTGTTGGGGGGTCGCGTTTTAAAAAATGCGTTAAACGTAAATAAAGGGAGGGAGAAGAGAGAAGTGAATTTGTGCCTGAAAGAAAAATCATTAGCGGACAACGAATCCAAAACCATTCACTTTTCCGTATTTTTCTTTCGGGGAGGAGAAAAACTAGACTACCAAAGGGCGCCTGTGCCATTGGCACAATGGTACTATGGCCAGTCCGAGCCTGGATATACTGCATTCCTACTTCCAGCTATTTTAGTTGTGTCCAGTTTGGCTTTCCTGTGTGACGTTGTGGAAGTTTACCACCTCCAACTCACATTCGCACCTGCACGTTGAATGCACGCAAGACACACTAACAACCCACCTCAAATATGACACCATGAGAGAGCATCCGGGTAAATAAACGGCCTTTTCAAAACCAAAGCTGACTTTGCGTGATCATGGTTAGCACCCCAAACCCAGATATGCGCTATTTTCGGCATTTTCAAACCCGCAAGATGGAAACAGTGAGGATTTGCAGTGGGACGATCATCTTCTACTAAAGTTTCATCGTTCTACAAGAAATTCAGTTTCTAAAACTACAGAAAGACTACCCTTGCATTTCTGAACTGACTTCTGCAGTTGAAACCAGCAACTTGAATATCACCAACTTGGGGATAAAGTGGATCTCACTGCCTGGATCAACGCAACAACACTTCAGCTAACTGGTACGAGACTATCAACAGCAGAATTTCACACCATCATGGAATGCACCATGCTTGGCAAGTATAAAAACTGGTGGTATACACTTAAAAAGAAACCAAGCTCTTGCAGTGAAACAAAACAGATTATGTGCAAAGCCTTCAGGAAGCTCCTAGAAGATTACGAGAGACTTGCTTTTATTCAAAACACAAAACAATGATTCCCGGAACAAAAAGGTGTTTTTGCCCACATTTGCTTTGCGAAATCAGCAAGCTGGAGAACAAATAGTCGGAAAGAGCTCAAGTCAAGCTCATTGTCACTCAAATGCATAACAAACTGAGGACGCATTCTGCACTCATGAAACTGAAGACAACAGATGATTGTTAGCTGAGATCAACGATTTGCCATCCTATCTGAGGTTCCCGGAGAAGAATCCTGACAGGGGTCAGAGCAGCAGATGAGCCGACAAGCACTTGGACTGACAAGTGCCTCAGACTCCATGTCCACAGCAGAACAAACAGCAAGGGCAACCACCACCAGCATCCACAGCAGGTTTTCAGCAGAACCTGAACCCCTCAATGCCAGCCTTCGTACCTGCCACAGTCACTCTGGTCAACAGCAACCATCGCCGCAGAAAGATGATCAGCAGCGTTCACCTACAAGGGGATCTCGACCCAGGCCCAGTAGCCCAAAGTTGTGGCACAACCACATTGGTGTGCTTGTAATGAACTTTGACTTATTTCAAACTTTTGCATTTTCCGAAGGGGGAAAGGTCTTTACCACTGCAACACCAAGCCACGTACATGAGTACATTGACTACCATGTTCTTAATGCACACCGTAGTTTTTCAGAAGGTTTTTTCACGGGACTCGACTCCGGTTCATCGTTCAGCCACATCAAAACCGACTGGCTTCTTGCGCTCAACCCGGAAGCTGGCAAGGACATTCGACCGTTCACATAACTGTAACCGACTTTCGCAGATGGAATTCCAGGACACAGCCAAGGGGAGATATGAAGATTCCCTTCATCAGACACGGGAAGCACATCACCATGATTTTCCAGGTAGGTGGCCACCTAGCCTTCGAATGCATCCTCGGTCAGGATTATGCTGCCAAAGTGAAACTTCACGTTGACTTTGCTAATACCATGGGCAATTTCGATAGAGGCATAAGGTATTCTTTTCCACTTTTGGCCCACACCACGAATTCTCATACTTTGCCGAAGAATGCAATGTGGTTCATCCAGTTGGAAGAGGGGATGAAAAGGATGAACTAGCCCACCGAAGTGGCTGGAAGCAATGCTGGACAAGTATAAGGATATCTTTTCTCGGACTACAGGAAAGCTCAAGAGCCAACCCTACAAAATACATCTCGGGGAGAATGCCAAACCGATGTGCCAAAGAGTGTGCTTAACCTCGCCACAGATCAAAAAGGAAATTGAAAAATGATTGATGACCTGGAGAGTTCCGGATGCATCGAGCACATTGAGAGTCAATAGGGCTCTCCTTTCTTCTTGAAACGTAAGAACAATGTTGGAGGCTTCCTTCCCAGTGCTTGATTACTGCTACCTCAACATGTGGATCGACACAGACAATCATCCAATGTCTCGAACAGCTCAAGTATTCCAGTTTCTAGCTGGGGAGAAATATCTCTCTCCTGGATGGTGAACAATGGTTTCACCAGATTCTGCTTGATCTAGAAAGCCAGGATTATACAACCTTATTTTGCCATCGGGGCACCTACAAGTTCAAGGTGTTACCTTTTGGACTTTAAACTGCCTGTAAAGCCTTCCAAAGGACAGTGCAGTCTATCCTGAGGAATCTCATTGACAAGGTGTGCATTTTGTACATCGATGATATTATTGTTGCAACCAGGACCTGGGAAGAGAACTGCTGGGCTCTGCGGGAAATATTCAAGAGGGTGAGAAATGCAGGTTTCATGCCAAATCGAAAAATTGTCTCTTCGGAGTACCAGAATTAAAAATCCTGGGGATCAAAGTCACAATGAAAGGGATCTAGCTCACCATGAATTGCATGAATTCCATCAGGAAGTTCCCAAGACCAATCACGACGAAAAAGATTCAGGTGGCTCTGTGGCTACTTCCGTAAATTCATAGCTCACTTTTCATCATTGAAACAGATGCTTCCATCAAAGTTTAGGACAGATGCTCACACAGAACATCAATGGAGAATTACGCATGATAGTTTTATAGCCGTATGCTGTTAAGAGGGAACATAAATACCCAGCGTTTGGATTGGAAGCACTTGCTGCAGTTGAAGCAGTGGAGAACTGGCAAACTTACATCGCAAGAATGAAATTCTTGCTGATTACAGACAACTTAGATTAAAATAGGTATTGTCCAAGGAGCCTCGGCGAGACCGGTGAGATGAGTAATACACCTCCAAACATACGACTTTAACGTCATACACAGGCCTGGGAAGGAAAATCTCATCACTGACATCTCATCTCTTTCCCGTAACCCTCCAAAAGACGACTCGAAAAGAGACGATTCCTCGGATGACGACCACCCAGACAGAATGGAAGAGTGACCAACCAGCGCAATACAAGAACACGTGATGGAACATCACAGGTCTCCACCATACCCCATCCTCTACATCTGCACTCAGCCCGCTGTTGACATCCGAGATAAACAACAGACCAAGAAGGCTCAGGACAAAGACAACAACCGTCCAAAGAATCAACAAGGTGTTGACGAGACCCAATATCGCAGGGAAGATGGAAATTCACAACTACATGCTGAATGTGGCAAAATTTTACACCCTCAACACTAATGGTCTGGTGTACTATGCTGATCCGATCGCCGCCAAGAGAGGAATGCCGGAGAAAGCATGGCATCTGGAAGTGCCAAAGGACTTGAAACTTACCTACCTCCATCACTGCCATAACAGTAAGTAAGCAGGTCATTTGGGCGTTACCAAAATCAAGCAGCACCTGAGAGCAGTCGCTCATTGGCTGAAAATCTTCTCCAATTGTAAAGTCTACATCACATTCTGTTATGTATGCCAAATCGCCAAGACATCGCAACAGTGCAAGTTAGGAGATATGCAAGTACCACATGTTAGGCATCAACTTTATCAGTCCTCTGCCCATGGCCACACATCATGATTTATCATGATAGACTGCTACACCAACTATGTCTGGTTGACTCCAACAAAGTACTCCACTGTGCAGAAAGCAGCACACAAGCTACTGAAAGTCTTTATGGACAATATGGACCACCAGACGTGATTGTGTTGGACAAATTGTGTTCACAAATCATCAGCCTACCATTTTCAGTCAAATGTCACTGAAAGAGCTCATCGGGTGATGAAGGGTTGCATTTGGGTATTTCTGCAAGAGCACGAGATGACTTTTGACCCACTGCTTCCAACACTGGCCTACACCTTGAGCACGGTACCCCACATTAGTGCGGGAAAGACACCATACCATTTAATGAATGCCATGGATCGGAGAGTGCCGATCAAGGTTCTCAGTCTGCCCAACACCAAGGAGGGGATGATGATGGAAGATTATGCAGAGAAGATGGAAGAGGCGAACAACTTGGCAAAGGCTCATCTCACGGAAGCTGCTCACACCACCAAGATATCCTACGACTCGAAACATCGGAGAGAAGAATTCAAGGTAGGAGATCTTGTCAAGGTCTGAAAACACATGTTGTCTAACGCAGAGAAAGTAGTAGCTAAGAAGCTGGAGCCAGTCTTTAAAGTACCTTTCAGAGTTCTACAGAACAGAAGTCCAGTTATCTACAGAGTGCCATCGGCTTACCATGCAGCAGATGTCGGAACCATAAACATAAAGGAGCTTGAGCCCTACTAGGTTACAGTTAAGATGCATGCAGAAGATCTTCCCCACCACCACCATGGAATGTGCCAGGGCAGAAAATTCAGAAGAATAACGTGGAAGTGGACGACATTGAACCCACTACCCTTCCTGAGAACCAGTGAGACCAAAACAGAGTTTGAGGACAAAGTGGATCCAGACTGGAGAGAAACTGACGAACCACCACAATCGAGTGATTCAGACCAAGATGCAATGGAAAGCCAAACAGATTCTTCAGCAGGACCAACGAGGACCAGGATAGGATGGAAGATGAAAGCACCCTCTCATCTTGACGATTATGTGCTATTCTTTGCGGAGACACCTTTCCATTCCAGTAAAATTTAATAATTCCTTCAGTGACGAGAAGGGGAAGAACCGATTAAGAGGCAGTAAGGAGTGACCACTGGACCCGCATCTTGAAGGAGGGGAACGGCTCTTCATGTATACGCAGCCAGGGGAAGAACTAAAGCCAGCCACGAAGTAATAATATTCAGGGGAGCACAATCTCTTTTGGACCACACGGACGAATGGAAGTGACGTGGGAAGCAAAGGCACTAATATTTGGAGCATGTCTGGTTCGAAATGTCCATCTTTCTCTCAACAAAGGCTCACTCGTATTGAAATCACTCCAACTGTGCAATAGAGGCAAGCTATGAGAAGGCATCTTCATGGCACTAGAGAGTCGGCCCGAGGCAATCTTTGGCAAGTTCAGCCGATCAGGACAGGAAAGGAAGACAAAAGAAAGTGCCTTGGAGTTTAGTGTAGTGCTTTGTGAAGACCCACCAAACTAAGACGCACCTTCGGGGTGGAACCAACTATTCAGCTGGTAAAGTCGTACTTTCAGTAGGCACTTTATCTCAATGAACTAAGTTGCACCTTCGGGGCACAACACTCCACCAACGAGCGCAACTTTTATTTTTTTCATGACAAAAAGTGCAAGCACTGGCCCACACAAACTTGTGCATAAAACGGGCATAAAGCAAGCGTAACACAGACGTAGCCAAAGTTAGACCGCGGAGCACTTATGTTCTTTTCAGGTAATTTCAAGAACCCTGTGGACAACCACTGTTTTTCATGACTTGATATTCGATTTGAGATTCGATTAATAAAAACTTGTGAAGCGTGCAACTTAGAACAAACATTGGTGTTCGAAATACAAAACTTAATGTATTTGTCACTGAGGTTAACCTTACTCTTTCTAAAGTGAATGTGCGCACAAAGTGATCGGTGCATGCTTTAAAATGGAGTGGAACATGTGAGGTTGCGGAAGCTCAATGCCTCCTCACATAGTTGACCCCTCCAACTCACATTTGCACCTGTGTGCTGAATGCATGTAAGAAACTCTTGCAACGCATCTTAGAAATGTTGCATATGGGGTTCGCCTGGAGAGTTTGGGACTTGAACTTTTGGAATTGCATATAATTAAGCTTGATCGGATTCTTACACACAAGATTTTACACCATTTAATTGAGGTGGATCTTCCTTTTTTTGATCGGGCTCCAGGTTTGATCAACACGCGGGGTCGCAATTGGAAACTGTCTGTTCGATCAGCTCGTCTTGACTGTCGTCATAACTTCTTTTCGGTAAGGGTAGTGCCTATTTGGAATGCCCTTAGGGTTGAAACCGTGAATGCAGATTCTGTGGCATTGTTCCATAGAATGCTTAACTCCGAACCCTTGGAAAATTTTCTTAAACGGCCTCTCTCTGTTTCCAAATAAATTTAATTTTTTTGGTGCTTCTTTTATTTGTGGATCGGTGTAAGCGTCTCCCCAGCCCTTCCGACTTCCTTCCGCTGGTAGTAGGCGGTAAATATGTATATTATTATTATAAATTATTATCTCAAATACGAAACCACGAGAGTGCATCCGGGCAAATAAACGACCTTTCAAAACCAAAGCTGACCCGAAAGAACTGGAACCCCGCACCTGAACCTTACCGTAGTTAACTTTGTCTGGAGTGTAGCGTTCATTACATAAAGTGGGTTCCAACTGCATACTGAAATGAAAGAAAAAAACTTTATTATTAATTTATACGTAGCACTAGATGAATTAAAATTCAAAAAACATATCCATTGATAAGAGTGCGTGACAATCTTTTCAAACTAGGTGTAGAAAGGACTTGGTTTTACTCTAGAACAGAATTTATGTATGAAGAAATCAAGAAATCAACGCTGGCACACAAATCAACACTCCCAACATTTTACACCAGCATCGATTGTAATGACATTAAAACCAAAGCTGGCAATTTGGCAGCTGTTACTTAACTCAGGCTTTTTTTTTGTAAAATAAATGCGTTCTCGCTTTCTTTTTTTACACATATTAGTAGCTACTAATTGGTGATGTAGAAATAGTCGAACCAATGAGGTAGACCACAGAGAAATTTATACATGAAAAAAATTATTTCTCTCAAAAGCGGCAAAGGTAACCCAAGAAAAGACAGACACTCGGCGTTAACAAAGAACAGAAAGTAAAGTAGTGAGTTTAGTAAAATAGGGAAAGGTACAATTAAGAAGTGGGTGTGCTTTCTGGTAGTTAGGTCTGGTGTACACAAAGTCGCACACATGATAGCTTTTGTGTACAATATTCGAAGTGAGGTGTAATGTAACAAGTGATAACAGTTTAAAAATGCAGGGAGGAATTAATATCTTCTACAATTTGAATGCAGCCCGATTGCACGCAAGATGGCATGATGCTTTCGTCACTCTCCCCACGTATCGTCAGTGTGAAAATGGTGTTCCTTTTCCCCTTTTTTTCGAATAATCTCATTATGATGGTGCCAAGTAGCTGTACTTCCCCAATCACGCTCAGTGAATGCTGAGCTCTGTAGTCATCATGTGTTAATATGCCGCACAGTGCTGATTTCGAAAAAATGTAACAAAATAGGATTCGCTGTTTCAGTCACCATTGTGTTCTTTGCAGCAATGTGAGTTTGCGTTGGCGTGAAGAACATTAAGCAATTAATACCCCATTTAAAAAAAATCACAAAACTTTAGGTCACATTTTTGAAATTCTAAATGGACTTAAAGTTGATTCCAATGTCGACCTTTTGATAACTAATACCGGGGAATTTCTTTGAGTAGCACCACATCCTTTGTCATGAGTCCGTGATTATGTCCATTGTAAATGTGCAGTGTCATATAGCAGAAGTCTGGTGTTTACGTGTGTAATTGCTAGAAATAGCTTTAGCAGCATAGACAAGAGCCCTGAGAATTAAATCTCAAGTTCATATCATCACTCTCAAGGTGAGGACTCTACATTTAGAGACGATAAAAGACATTTCACTCAAGTTAGTCCATTTCATATATCACGCTGGACAGTTTAGAGAATGAGGGTCAATAATTAAATGATAGACCTTTAGACTGTCAGTGAAAAGCAGACAAAGAATGTGAGGATGTCAAAAAGGAAGAAAAAGATTAGGACCCAGTAATGAACCCTACAGAACTACTGTTAAAATTAATGTTCAAGTCTGAAGGTGTAGCTACAGAAAAGACTAAATGTCACTGATCAGTTACAGAAAAACGTAAACGAGGAACAGAGCCAAACCTTCAGCAAAATCAGAATAGACATTATTGCAGAGTAGTTTCTTATCTAAAAGGTAGTCCAGTACTCAGCAGCAGTGGGAAAAGAAAAAAGTACTCTTCCCTGGACGAAAGCTATGTTGGGGGTTTCAGAGAGGGTGAAAAGGATTAAATTAATTGATAAGATAGTGTGTTCCTCAAATACCTTAGAGACAAAAGGGCAGAAGCTAATGGAAGAAAGAAAAATGGAGCCATTCTTTATGGATTAAAAGTAGTGTCTAATTTTTTCCAATATGTTTGGAAATAGGTCATCCACATATGCAGTGAGAAATTCGGTTCAAATTTAATGACAAACCTAACAATGTATACGATACACGAATTGTTAACAGTTCTCAAGTTATTTATCCAACACTGTACGAAACTTAGGTGGTTGGAACAAAGTCGTGGTCTCTAGTTTCTTAATGTACCAAAGCCATATTTACAATGTAACCATAATGTGCAGTTTCACAACGACGATTGAATAATGTAGTCTTTACTTGAAAAGGTGCATTTGTAGTGAGATAGAAAGAGCCAGCAGCACATACAGAGATAAAACACAAACTTACATTTAGCTTATATTTATATTTAAACAGGACGGAAGACAAATGACTCGATTAATGATAACTAAATACATATGCAAACCTGTTTTCGTTGCCTTTTGGGTGTAAATGTCAAACTGATTGAGTGGGAATTGAACCCTCAACCTTTAGAATCAAACAGCGAAGCTAAACCTGTTACAGCTGTATGGTTCAGAGAAAGGGGTTCATCTTTTGATCTCAAAGGACGAGGGTTTAATTCCCTGTCAGGCAGTCTGACATTTCAGTCCAAAAGGCAACAGAAATAAGTTTGTGGTGTGCTCCCAGATTAGTTGGTGTGTTCACCTTGCGGGCACACACATTAGCTGTACATCCATTGCATCTGTCGGGTTGTTGGCTTGCTTGTTATTCATTGGATATCACAGGTGTAACTTGTAGTTAGCTGTTGTTGCTTGTCCAATCACTGTGCCATATGTTAATGAGCAAAGCCTATATAATGTATTGTAACCATCTGAATAAACTGTTATATGCTGCCAACATCTGCTTAAGTCCTTCCTAGTTTAGTGGGATACTTATAGAATATGTAAAGTTAAATACATATCAATGGCGACGAGGGTCATGGTTTTGGCCTACTTCTGATGTCAATGTGCTTAAAAGTGCCCCTGGCAACCTTGAACATCTGCCCCATGTTTGAAGGTAGGAAAGAATTTTAATTATTTGTCAAATAATTCTAGCCATTCCGCTAGGGATGGATTTAGGCAAAAGCTTGTTTTAGATTTGTATCACTTGTGGCTGGGTGTTTGGCAATTTCTGGCTAAATACAGATAACTGCCATAAATTTATCTATTATCCCCTTAAATTACATTTCACAAACTAATTCTTCACTTAAATGTGGAAGCCATGTCTAGGCAATGCTTAGCGGTTATTACGGCTAGACTATGCTAGTTGGTAGTACTGAAAAAAATCGCGGCTAGGATTAATAGTGTGTTTTGTAGTTTGCCAATTCTTGAGGCCACTTTAAGATTTAAGGCAGTCAATCCTAATTACTTGTGGGTGGGCAAGGGACCATTTGTTTTCTTTTGCCTTGAGTGTTGCAGCTCGCAGTATTGTTCTACAACAAAAGCTTTAATTGGGTATGTGTGTTCAGAACTATACTTTGTTCCACATTGTTTGCAGAAAACTGACGGTATGACGCCACGTTTCCTTCCACTGCGAGTGCAAAAAATACGTAAACATCCCACTCAGTGACTGTGTAGAGTCTACAAGAGCGATATCCACATGTTTTTGCACTCTTAGTGCAAAGAAACGTGGCATCATACCGCCAGTTTCCTGCAAACATAATGTGGAACAAAGTAAACCTTTGTAGACAAATGACAGGTGTGTTTAAAACTAGAAACCTTATTTCGCAAAGCTAACTAAAAATGTGTATTTGAAAACTAGTATGCAAGTACATAAGCTTAAGCTGTAAATTTGAATGCTAATTAGTGAGTAGATTTTTTGCTAAAATCCTAAAACTCTTTTTGCTGGTCGCTAGTCGATTGTTTAGGTAAAACTTGTTTAAATTAAAATCTGTTCAAATAAAAGGCTTTTTGATGAATTTAATTTCGTTGAATTAAAGCTCAGTTAAAATGCCTACTGAGAACACTGAAGCTGTCAAACCTAATGGTTTGTTTGATACATTTGTTCCAAGCAAGCATTCTCGGGCAATGTATATTTTACGGTTTAAGTGCTTCCTTAAAGCTAAGAAAATTAACGATGACGACCGTTGTGACGTTGATTAGCTAGTGTGGAAGATGCGATGTTTCAAAAAATAGTAAGAATTATTGATCCTCTTACTGTTGGAACGATTACATTTGACGCTTTAGTGTCAGTCGTTGAAACAGCAATTGATCCGGCTCCCAGTACGATCTTGGAAAGGCTTAGGTTTAACGTTAGTTCTCAAAAACCAAACGAATATATTTAAAGGAGTATGTGGATGAACTAAAACAGCTAACTTAGCATTGCGGTTTTTGATAACGTCGCTGTTAGCAAAGTTAAGGAAGAGATGATCCGCGACAACGTTGTCGGTGGTGTTGCTAGCTTAACTTTAGAGCGGGAACTAATAAAAAAAACACTCGACTTGAAGTCCACTGTAGAATTGGCCTTATCACTAGAAGCTGCAGGTTTAACTCAGTCAGAGCTTAAATCTAGCTTTAACAGTGTTAACCGTGTTTCACATAAAAGTAAACATTCTTCTAAACTCTCCTCGAGCAGTACAAATTTTATTTGTTTTTGTTGTGGCGGTCAAGGTCATGCCCGTAGCCGTTGTCGTTTTAGGGGCAACAATTGTGGTTGTTGCCACGAGAAGGGTCACCTAAAAGTGGTTTGTAAGAAGCTTAATTTTTTGGGTAAGCCAGCTAAAACGTCTGAGCCTAAACCGCGACTTAAAAGTGGTAAACTCCATAAATACCGGTATAAAAACAATAAAACCCGAAGTGATCAGCACAATGAGGTTTCTCAGTCTAGTTTGGAAGGTGAGAGTAACAGTGAGTGTGAAACCTCCAGCGAATCTAGTAATTACTTAGAAGCTAACATGTTGAACATTCGCTTTGTTAGGGTGGAGAGTGTAGAGTCTAACATTAATAGGTGCGTTGTGTGCCAAGATTTAATGGGGGCTAAACCGCTAGACTCTTTAAATAAAAAAAAACTTTTAGATAGCAGACATTGCCAACGCACAGTCACGGGTGAAACAACACCTAAATTCCATAACGGGCGAGAAGTTCGAAATTGTCTGGACCGAATTTATCACAGAAAATTCGCAAGAGTCGGGACAATATTTGTGAAGGTTCAGCACTAAAGAAGCACGTAAAATTCACCGTTTATACGCATATATGGGCTCGTGATTATATCGTAGCAAAACATCTTTGGCAAGAAGCTGTGATATGGGAGTGTTATCCAAACTTTAACTATGTTGTACTCACAGCTAGTGGTATCAAACTGCGCCGTAATGTTTGCCAAATTCGAGAGTACCTGCCTAACAAACAGCTAAAACACAACGTGTTTGAAGCGAAAATCATGCAGCTTGCTGAAAATTGCAATTCCTTGAACATTGTTAAAATTCCTGTTGAAATGCTTAATGTTCCAGTTATGCAAAGTAGACGGGAGAATGTAAAAGCGATAGCTTGTGTGACATCCAATCAAGGACTGAGTTCGCAAAGATTGCCTAATTTGGAAGTCACGCCATCTGACGCAGGTAAATTAGAAATTAAGCCAACAGCGAAAATCATACACAAGAAATAACGTAGTTCAGTAAGCCACCTTTATGCACTTACGTTTCGTCGGAGTGGCATGACCCGGATTCGAACTAGCTACCCAGTTCGCCCCCAGATCACTTGCATAGCGCCTTAGTCGCTATGGCCACATCCTCAACTGGCATAAAGATAACTCACTGAACCCGTTATTAAGGTCACAACCGTGACCAGGGCTCCATTCGACCGAAATTCACTCGGCCATAGAAATGGATAGGGAAGACAAATCATACACTCACAAGGCTCAATAAAGGAGAAATAAATAGACATAAATCGCTGGAAATAATACTAAGGAAAATTGGAAATTAAGCCAACAGCGAAAATCATACACAAGAAATAACGTAGTTC
>JAHWFP010271588.1:0-15089 GCA_023313725.1 Lithobius niger
ATTACATCCGGTGAGAGTAAACAAAAACATGGAAGGAGAAGTAATTGACTTGTTATTAATAGCCGACGACAAAGGAAATAGTCATTACTGCAGCATCCTCGATATTGATAGACTACTCCAATTTCAAGGTGTTGGAACACATCGAAAATTTTACTGTCGTAACTGCTTCGCGGTCTTTACTAAAGAACGATCCATGATGGAGCACGTTGGTAAATGTGTGAGACTGAATAAGGAGCAAGTACTCACTTTCCTACCACCTGGTAATAACACATTAAAATTCCTACACTATAACAGACGCAACCCTCATCCTTGGATAATTTATGCAGATTTCGAATGTATGCTCAGACCCGTACAAACTAGTAATGACGATCCATCTTTGAGTTCGTTTACCAAAGTCAGTTTGGATTCACCTAGTAGTTTTGGATACGTGGTTATTGGCCCAGAAAATGAAATCGTGAGTCAAAAATTTTCCTCGGTGAGGATGCAGTGGATAAGTTTTAAGAATGTATGAATATCGAAATTAACAAGTTTGCTAAGATTTTATCGTGGCCAAAACTTTTGATGATGAGTGCCGAAAAGGAAATTCAGTTCTTGAAAGCTGATACTTGCTACTACTGCAACAAAGTCATGCTTGAAGATCTCTCATTGAAGAAAGTGAGAGATCACTGTCACTTCACAGGAAAGTTCAGAGGTGCTTCTCACGTAAAATGCAATCTGGATGCAAGGAGCATAAATACTATCCCAATCGTCTTCCATAATTTAGAAGGCTACGATATGCATCTACTGATTTCAGCAGCAAAAAATTTCCCTTTGGGAGTGGACGTTCTTACTAGAAACACCGAGCGTTTTATGAGTATGACCATTACTAGGTACTTTTGCTTCAATGATAAGAACTTTTCGGTAAGGTTACGTTTTTTAGACAGTTATAATTTCTTATCTTCGTTGCTGGAAACTTTGGCTAAAAACCACAAGAAAGATCGACCCTTCAACATCACAAAAACTGCTTTGAATCGGCAGAATAGTTCGAGTCTGGGGAGGTCTCAGATTTATTGACGAAAAAGGCCACTACCCATACAAGTACGTACAGTCTATGGATGTGTTTGAAGAACGGAAATTACCTCCTAAAGCGGCATTCTTCTCCACTCTACGAGGTCAAAGCATCACTGACGCAGAGTATGATCACGCTACGTCAGTTTGGAACTTGCTGAAATAGAAGGTTTTTAAAAATTATCATCTCGTATATCAGATGATCGATGTGTATCTTCTAGCCGACGTTTTTCAAGCTTTCAGGGAACCATGTTTGCTCAATGATGGCATATATCCATGCTACTATCTATTGACACCAGGATTTAGTTGGGTAGCCGCATTGAAAAAAACTGAAGCCGAACTAGAACTGTTTACACATGGGGGAAAGCATAACTTTATAACTTCCGGTATCAGAGGTGGAACAACTTTCGTGTCAAAAAGGCACTCAATCGCCAATAACAAATACCTACCAGACACCTACAACAAGAATCTACCTAGTCTGTATCTAGTAGATTTGGATGTCAACAACTTATACGGACTAGCCATGACCGAATTCCTTCCATACGATCGATTTAGCTGGCTGACAAGGAAAGAAATTCTCGAATGTTGCTTGGCATCGGTTGAAAAAGATTCGGAATACGGTTATATATTGGAAGTGTACTTGGACTATCCATCCGAGCTACATGACGATCACAACGATTATCCTTTAGCACCGGAAAAGTTTAAAATAATGCCAAAACTCGTGTCTCCCTTCATGAAAGAAATGGCAGGAAACAAGAAGATCGTTTCTGCTTCCAAACTGACAACCAACCTGCTCCCAAAGAAAAACTATGTAGTTCATTACAGAAATTTACAATTCTGCTTGAAGCACGGCTTAATTTTCAAAGGTATTCACAGAATTCTAAAATTTCGTCAGAAGCAGTGGCTAAAATCTTGTATAGAATTTAACACCGAGAAGCGTCAACTCGCAACGACGACCTTCAAAAAAGATTTTTTCAAACTGAAAAATAATTCGGTATTTGGAAAAACGATGGAAAACAAATCGGGGCGTTTATCCGTGAAGTTATCCGACAATCTAAAAAAATCTGTCAAATACAGCACTCTACCACACACGGATTCGTTGAAGATCCTCAACGAAAATCTTGTACAGGTAAACTTGAGACTTCGTAACATCAAGTGTGACTTACCGACTTACTCCGGTTTCTGCATCCTCGAACTTTTCAAACTCACAATGTATGAATTTCACAACGAGTTCATGCGTCCAAAATATGGAGACCGTGCGCGTTTACTTTTCACAGACACCGACAGTCTGTTCTATGAAGTAGAGACTGACGATTTCTACCAGGACATGAAAACTGAGTCAGATAGATTCGACACCAGCAATTACGATCCGTCCCATCCTCTATACAGCGTTAAAAACAAACAAGTCCTGGGAAAAATGAAAGATGAGACGGCTGGCATCCCGGTGAAAGAATTTGTAGGCTTGAAAGCAAAAATATACACAGTTCTAGTAGGGGAAGAGAGCATTAAAAAAGCTAAAGGGATTAGTAAAGTATTTATCCAAAAAAGTCTCAGTCACGAAGACTACAAAAAAGCTCTATTTCTGAAAACATCTTCAAAAGCCGCTTGGATGAGCATTCGAAGTAAAGATCATCAGCTTGCCACGGTTGAAATTTCAAAATCACCCATGTCTCCCTACGATGATAAGAGATTCGTGCTGGATGATGGAATAAATACGTTAGCGCATGGTTACTACAAAACCGGCATAGCACACTATTTTATAGACAACATAATCGATCCGAAGGAGGATGAAGAAGCTGAAGAGCGAGCTTCGCTGGAGAAAGATGGGGGGGAAGAAGCATTGGCCGGTGAAATAACAAAACGAAGCGAAGAAGAAAAAGTACTGGCTAATAAAAAGAGCCGCTGCTTCTCGTAAAAAACTTGCGATGGAAACTGTCGACCAGAGAAAAGCTAGGTTGGATAAAATGGCCGCCGCTATTGCTAAGAAACGCGAGACAGAAACTGTTGAACAGAGAAAAGCTAGGTTGGGTAAAATGGACGCTGCTATTAGTAAGAAACGTGCGACAGAAATTCTAGGTCAGAGGAAATGATCGCAGCTAGAAGAAGAAAATGGATGAAAGAAAATTAATATTTAAATTCGGACGAGAATAAACTGTTAATATGATATGTTGTACTTAAAAATCAAGTGGAAATTATTTAAGAGGATAAACTGCTAACATTATCCGTCCAACTATTAAATTTCGAATCGTATCCCTTCCATTTAACAAAGTACAGCATTTTTCCATCTTTGCCTTTCTTTTTTCGCAATACTTTCTCCACTAAAAATAAATCAGGAACAAGAGTTTTTTGAATTTCTTGTTCGTAGAAACCTCCGAGCACCGGCTCACCAGATTCATCTTTTAATAGATAAGTAACGGGTTCGGATTTTTGCACTTTACGGATCGTGAAGACTTCATTAGTAAAATTTTGTAAATACCCTTTATCAAAAATTTTCTTAACTTTAGAAACTCTGACTTTATTTCCTACGACAAATTTGGGTTTTTTTAAAGATTGTTTTGGTTTAATTTTCAGTGACGATTCGTGACGTTTGGTTACTTCCCTCGGTTTTAGTTTAGTTGTGGAGTGAACCGTGTCATTGTACCGTGAAACTAACTCATCAATAATGTGTATCCATTGGTAGTTCCCCTGCTTGGTGAATTGTTTCCACATGCGAGTTTTCAGCGTTCTGTTGAAACGTTATACAACGCTCGCTTTCTTCTCAAAGTGGGTAGAGTACACGTTGATGTTGTGACGCTTAAGGAGTGCTTTAAAGTTTTTATTGTAGAATTCACTGCCTAAATCAACTTGTAAATTTTTAGGGGGTGTCGTTCCTTCGAGTATCTTTTTAAAGGCTTCCGTAACGAGTATACCGGATTTTGATTTAAGGGGAATGGCCCAAGAAAACTTGGACATGACGTTAATGCAAGTCAGTAGGTAGTTAAATCCTTTATTAATGTTATAGTAAGGTATCATTTCCACTAAGTCCGCTTGCCATAGATCATTCAGACTCCGCACAATCACTTTCCGCCTCGGAAAATGTTTCCGCATCAGTTTGTGAAGTTTGTTTACGAGTTAATCCATTTCGTTTTTTTTTCTTCCCATTCCGAACTTGAGCTTCGTCCCCATGATTTTTTTATCGATCGCAGCTGCTAATTTTTCTCTCCAAGAGATCGAAGGATCGGCGACGTGCCATTCGTTTAAATTTGAGCTTTTTAAGTAGGCGATGTTGTGTTCTTTACACGCCTCATCCAGTTTATTTATTCCAGGATCCCCTCTGCTAATCTCTGGTTTAGTTTTGTTCCTGGTCTGCAATATTGATATCCGGGTAAATGTACTTCTACCGGTAAATGGTCTATGATTTTATTTATGATTCCTTTCCCAGACTTGATGAAGGAGGCTCTTTTCATTCCACACACTTCGCAAAAGTAGACTTCCATGCTTCTGTTATTTTTTTATGTAATATTAGTAGGAGGTTCAGGTCGGTTAGGTGTAGTTCGTTTACATTTCACGCAATACTTCATTTTGGCGTCTTTTGTTATTATACAAATTTTTTTATCGTAGACCTAAATTCTGATAAGCGCTCTTTTTTTCTCGAGCGGTGATGACCCGTCGTTGTTCCAATTCCGATAAAATTTCTATCATTTCGTTCCTGTGACCGTCGTGACCCGCTTGGGTTGACCCGTACAAAAGCCTCAGTCTTTCGACCAGATCGTTAGGATCGTCATAGTACCTGTAATCCACCCTGCTCCCAGTTTTTTGTACCATACCAGTTCCCTTTTTCTTCGTTTTCATCATATCCTCCCAGATAGGACCGATTATTGACACGTACTTGGCACTAGGATTCGACTTAGGTTTTCGAGTGCCCGGATCGTTGTTTTGATAGATAGTGTGCGTGTTTTTTAAACTCGTAACTCGCCTTAACTTCGGGAGCGTACGACGGCTCCTTCAAGTCCTTAAAAACCAGCAAACTCCAAAGTCCTCATCTTCCCGCGTACTGATTACCACTGACCACTATGTCGTTCTCGGATATTTTTACGGGTTTATTAGCAATGCTCATTTCTTCAGTTTTCATGTCGTATTGCAGTCCGAAGACAGGATCGGTCTCTTTAGGATTTTGGAAAAATTTCATCAGGAAATATTTCGTCGTTTGGCCTATGACTTGGCCAGGTAACAGACTATCCAAAGATCTGAGGGTTGGCAATTTTGGAAGTACTGGAGGCTTCGACACCCGTCTGTTTTGTATTGCCGAAAGTGTGGGGGTGACTTTCAAACACGTACTGATAGATGCATATTCGGTTCGCGTAGCTGGAGCGGGAGTCGAGTATTCTGAAAGATTGGGATCTCGCGCTATCGGAGTTGAATGCTCGATGGAAGGTTTCGGCGATTCAAACTTCTCCGTATCATTCACCGTGGTTTCCCACTCTTCATCATCTTCACTTTTTTTATGGAAGTAATAATTCGTATACGTTTTAGTCGTTTTCTCGTTGGAAAACCGGCAATCGCTTTCGCAGGACTCGCTGCGGGCGGTGGATTAACAACGGCAGGTTTCAAAGTACTAACGACGGGTTTAAAAAATTCTTGTAAAGATTCTTCTTGATCTCGTTCATTCAAACGTTGATTCAAAAATTTTTCCCGTAAACATTTTTTGAGATTTACTATTTCACATTTCTTTTCCATCTTATCTTTTTTTCTTTCGTTTGTTTTTATCATCGAACGAAAACGTACGTTTATAAGTCCCTCGTTTAACGTTTCATCGATCGATAAAAACCCGTACGGATCGTCCCAACACGTTCTACACAACGTTTTAAACTCCGGAAATTCCATGTCCGGACTAACGTGATTTTCGTATAAATGTTTCAGGTTTAAATCGTCCACAGGAAATATGACTAATAAATTGGCGTTATCTCTAACCACTTGTTTGGGAATTCTGGTGTAAGACTGACTGTAATAAAAAACGTCGGCGTTAGAGTGACGGCCTTGAGCGAAGTAACGTTCTGTTTTTTTGTTTGTCTAAAAGAACATCGTCAAAAACCACGAGATTACGAAACTTGGTGTCCAATTCCTCGGGAGGAATTAAATCGTTTTGAGAGTCGTGAAAACTTGCTATCTCCCGCCCTACGGCTACCTCAATTTCGGCAAATATAGACTGTAAAGCTCTGTATTTATCTTGACACAGAGGTTTGCTGTACACGTATAATCAGTCGTAATCCAACCATCCTTCGTTACAGATAAAATTAAACAGTAAGTTCATCTTCCCACAGTTTACCGGTCCTATAATCAGGCATCTGATGTTTGAAGGTAGAAATGGGTGATTTTTGGGATTCTTGATCGGCACGAAGAAATCGTAATTTTGAATATCCATTGTTTTTTTTTATTCAGAAATCAGACTCATAAAGTCTTTATCCGAAAACTTTTCGTTGGATGTATTAGATTCAACGACTCCGTACTCTACATTACACTAAAGTTTTATGATTCTTGGAACGTCGTTGCTGATGTACACGGAGTTAATTTTACCACTAACTTCCGACAAGGACATACTTCCACACAGAGCCAAGTTAAACCACGGTTTTCCTATAACATTTTTGTTAAGTTTTCCTTTAGTTTTGTGGATGTTGTTGTACACCCACGTTCTGAGACATAGCGGCTTATCTGACTCACCGTCTGCCTTTTGACAGACTGGGTAGCATATTGAAACGGGGTGTGAATAATTGGGGCAACTGAACAGAGATAGTCAAAGAAACGGGTTTCTGCTCATCGGTTTCAATTTCTAATTTTTGGTAGATGTATCGTTTAAGATTTTTCATCGCGTTTTGAGATTCGAGGTCCGACGGAGAAATCCAACCCTTACACCTGGAACCTTTGTTCGACATTGGAGAACCTATTCCTCTTAAATCCTGGAAATATATTGAAGGAGACAAGACGTACTTTACTTCCTTTTTTTAAATCCGTTGCATTCTCCGTTCTAATTTCTAGAGAATTTGATTCCAGCAGACTCGAAAGATTTCCGTGCCAGGTAGAATGAGACATTTTTGAAATTTCTTATTCCTTTCGTTTATATATAAAAAAAAAAGAATCGTCAAAATGCCAGTTAATAAATTTGGACAATCTTTTAAACGAATGCAAAGAGATGTGAAAGGAGCTCCGGGTGTAGGATTTATGCTAGACCTGAACCATGATTACGACATGCAGAATAAGCGACTTACTAAAGTCGGAGCTGCTACAGAACCTGAAGATGTCGTAATTTATTCCCAACTTACCGAATTAGAAAACGACGTAAAAAAATTTAAAGCTGACGTAGGATTGAAGAAAGATCGTATGGACATTTTAACGCTGAAAAGAAACGAATTAAAGATGTCGCACCCCCCTCCCAGTCTAGGGACGTTGCTACGAAAGAATATATCGATACAAAAGTTGTGCCAGATTATAACATGCGGAACAATCGTTTAATTAAACTCGCTCCGCGGATAGAACTCGAAGACGCTGTTACCTATTCTCAATTAAGCGAGTTAGGAACCAACCTATCTTCTTTGATAGATGATTTGAAGGGAGTAGGATTTACATTAGACCCAAATCATGATTATGACATGCGGTATAAGCGTCTGACTAAAGTCGGAGCTGCTACAGAACCCGAAGATGTCGTAATTTATTCCCAGTTTACTGAATTAGAAACCGACGTAAAAGAACTTAAATCCAACGCATGCTTGAAGAAGGATCCGGATGGACATTTTAACGCTGAAAATAAGCGAATTAAAGACGTCGCATCTCCCTTCCAGTCTTGGGACGTTGCTACGAAAGAATATATCGATGCAAAAGTTGTTCCAGATTATAACATGCGGAACAATGGTTTAATTAAACTCGCTCCGGGAATAGACATCGAAGACTATTTTCAACTAAGCGAGTTGGGAACCAACCTATCTTCTTCTATAGATAATTTGAAGGAGTATGTGACGCAAAAACTCGACCAACAGGTAGCATCTAAAACTGATCCTAAACATAATTTTAACTCTGATCGGGAATTTGATGCGGGAAATAAACGTTTAACTAAAGTTGCTCCGGGCATAGATGCAGAAGATGCTGCAACTTATTCTCAGCTAACCGATTTAGAAACGAAATTGGAAAACCTTAAAACTGATCTATCGACGACTTTCCAAAACGTCTTATATTTAGAGAGGGGAGAATTCTCAGCGAATAATAAACTCATTACAAACTTGGCACCACCTTACACATATCATCACACGACCACTATGGAACATGTCCAAAGTATTTGTCCAATATTAATCAGTTTTCGGGCAAGTGGGCCTATCCATAAAGGTGATTTCCTTCACGTGCATCAATAACTATCCTCGTCAACACATACAAATAACGAAACACTATTATTTGTACGATGTGGTGATATCTACCCCCGAGTGGACAATTACAACTCTTCATAAAGGTTTCACCTTACGATGTATAAGAAGTGGAAATGCTATAAATCTGAAAAACTATAAATATGATGAAGATATCAATAACCAATATTTTCAACTTTGGCCAAGATGCAGAACGAGAGCGGGTGACTCTTTTAATCATTGCAAAACGGATCCAGATTATTCTACAGGAGGATCAATGTTGTTTAATGAATATTCATATATTTATATAATGTCCGAGGTTGACTTTCCACATAGTACAGATGTTCAAGTAGATTTATACCTATCTAGGAAATTCGTAAAGAGGCGATAAGATTGCATAACAGAACAGTGAAATTTGTCGTAAAGGATTGATAATTTTAGTTTAAAAAGTCCACATAAGTTCCCGTTAAATTAGATTTGTACATACATTCCCAATAGCAAATAATTTAAAGAACCATCTCATCCAAAACCATCTCGTAAACGCCGCTCTTACCCAATGCTCTTAAAAAATACAAACAGAAATGTCCGCACCAAATTTGATTAAAATTCTGCACTCTGTCATGATTGTATTTAACGGGACCCAAGTACTCGGAGATCGATGTGGGAGGTTCCAAATTACCGAAACTGTCGAAATAGCAGGGTGTGTCCATAATCGTCGAGTAAGCCACCCAATGACTTCCATCTCCATCGTGAAAATCTTCGAGATTACGATACCGCATTCACCACGAGGTTTAGGTTTTAGCGGCAGACGATCCTTGCTGAAAGTACCTTTGTATTTAGGAATTTTCAAGACTTTGACCAATCTATTTAAATCAAGATTCGTTAACGGTTTAGTAAAATCGATCAGACCTTCACTGGTCTTAGAAAGAGCCCTCGGCCACGCTTCACTTTTTTTTTCTTCTTCAAACCCGAACCTTCCATTTTCTTATTATGTCTCACCATCTCTTCCAACACCTTAGCATCGTTCTGAGCTTTCTTAACAGCCATAGTAATGCCCGCATCACCACCAGCTAGACCTCCTACTCTGGCTATGAGTGGACCGAGTAACGCTAACAACGGTAAAAACCCTCCTCTTTTTTTCCAATTTTTTTACGTTTTACAATCTTGCTTCTTTTCATTTTTTGCTTTCCCATCTCTCTTTTTTAATAAATCACTTCGACTTTGCCTTTATCCAATTTCAAACTCATTTTTCTATTTCCAATCAACAGCGCGTGGCACGTCATGTTAGCTGGAACCATGGCGTTAAATTTCAACTTTACTTGTACGTCGACTATGCCGGACTGAAGTCTCTCAGACTGCTTGGAACAGTCCAAAACTAATAAAGGATACGTCTTTTTGAACTGCACCGAATCGATACACAAGTCGCCGACATCGTACAAAGCGCGTTTAAACTCTTGAGCCATTCTATACAGGATCGAGTATTCTCCAGTAGCATAATTTACGTTCAAGTCCAAGAACGGGTAACGTCCGGAATTTAAAGTTACGTGAGCATCTTGAAGACTGCAGTGATCGAATACGGCTGGATTTTTCGTTTGCGCATCTTTTCTATCTGTCTGAAGAGCTAGAATGACCTACCTCGGTTTTTCGACGGCCGAAGTAGTAAGCACGCGCCATGTGAAACTAGTGCTCTGAGGAAGTTCGCAACTATCGTAATGCCAGTGCCTAAAACTCAAGTCCACATTCATCCCTCCTTCTATGTAGCTAAAAAACCTGAGTTTTTGCTCGTTGGATGTGGTTACGTGTGGTACGTGCCACGAAATGCTACTCAATTCGACTTTCCCAACGGCTATTGCAGCTGCCATGAACACAGCGTCGTCATTGCTCGCCCTTGACAACGTTAGGACATGCTTGGCATTGTACAGCACCTTGTCATAATTTTCGAAAAATCCCATGCAGTGTTTTAAAGGAATGGCGAACGAGAAGCTTCCTTTAGGAGTCCTCTCCTTCACGATGATGGAATGCCGTAATTTGAATCCGATGTTATCGTTCAAATTGGCCGAGGAAGATTCTGCCGCATCTAATGCCCAGCAGTTCCCCAGCTATGACACTTGATCGGTTGAACCGCATGTAAGGACACCTTTCATGAGAGTCCCATAACCGGGGTAATTTAACTCGTCCACTAGCTTATCCCCCAAGTGATATTTAATGCTGGAAAACAGATACATGAAACCATTATTGATGAGAGACACTGTGTCCGCATCGGTAAACTAGAACCATCGGAGTTCAGTAACCTGCCTTTAATCAGAAGATAACTATTCGAGACGTGTAAGAACAAATCCTGGTTTTCGATTACGATTCTAATTTCACAATTGACATTGTTTAGATTGGTTCCTACTATCGGATTATATTCGTGAAATGCGTAACTCTCTACTGAAGAATCTTGTTGTAAGATTCGTTTATATCGAGGTAATGTTCCGTTAAACTCATCTTCTCGCTCTCGTTATAAATTTGATGAATGCTGCGTTTTTTGCCCTTAATTGATTATTATCTACGACGAATCCTTTTCCAATTCTTTTTCTTTCTTTCGAATACTAACATTCTTTTTTTAATATGTACAAAATTATTTTTTAGACCTCAGATGAAGTCTGACGGTAAGGGTTTCCCCGTTTAAATTTATCATTTCATTATTTTGAGAAGTTAACCAAATACGAATATTACGAATCTTGTCGGTAGTTACGGGAAGGTAAATAAAATTTTGAGGGGAATTTATCATCTTATAACCCGGTGGCACTCCTGGATAAAAAGCGTATATGCAAGGTTGAGTGTTATCATTCACGTAGGAAGACCCGATTATGTTGCTATGAACGAAAATTGTATTGAGCCCCATTATATCCACGGATTTTTGACCTTGCTGAATTTTAGTATAAGTTCCCTGAAGAAACCCTAGAACAGTTCCTAAATTATTATCTCCCAGAAACGAAACGCCATAGAGCAGATTATTTATAACCAAATTTGTTTTTAAAGTATTGTGATTTGGTTCTAAAACGATGGCATTTTTTTCGTGACCACTTCCTTCCAAAGTAGACTGTATAAAATTATTCAAGTCCGAAATTTCGTAAGCGCTGGGAACGACTCGCACCTCGATCCAATTCGCTCCACCATCGATGGTGTACAAAAATTCGTTATTGTCAGCGTGCACGTTGAAAATACTGTAGTACGTATCCAAGGAGACTAGCGCCATTTCATACTCTTTTTTAGGGTCTAGGTATATGGGTGTTTTTAAATTGCAGCTCAGTTCGCCACCTATTCCCGTTAAAATTATTGAACTGGAAACCATGCCTTTTCTTTTTTTGTTATTTACTTTTAATAATGAAAAAAGGTATTGAAAGACACTTTCTCACCATCCTCTAGTTTGATGAAAATGAAGAAAATTACCGAGAGGCACTTTCCCACCATCCTCCAGATCGATGAAAACGAAAAAAGGGTAGAAATGGCACTTTCCTACCATCCTTCAGATCGATGAAAAACCGGAAATGATCCCCCCCCCCCCCCCGCTTTTCATTACCCACCGGAAATGACGCCCCATTTTGATCTCGTGACTGGGGATATGTATGTTTGTGACCTAAAAAAGATAGAGAAAGGTATCCCCTCCAGATTAACAAAGAGACCGAAAGTGCGCTATATACCACCATCCACCACTTTGATCACGTGACCGAAAGTGTGGTATGAATGTGTGTATATGGAGGTTAGGTTAGGGTAGGTAGGTTAGGTTAGTTTACGTTAGGTTAGGTTAGGTTAGGTTAGGTTAGTTTAGGTTAGGTTAGTTTAGGTTAGTTTAGGTTAGGTCAGGTTAGGTTAGAATGTATGTATGTGACATAATATCGCAACTTACCACTACCTACATGCCCGGTTGTAATTTTATTTTCTGTATCCGAGCACGTGGCTGTGGGCCGAGGCTTGGTATACTAAATCAATCAATCAATCACTTAATTAAATGCTTTATTATTAATATTCTAACTCTAAGAAAGATACTCTGCAATAATTATAAACAATGCAAGCATTATCGGCAGTGGCACGCTCTTTTACTAGCTTAACCACGGCGGCTAACGTGGTGTGGTAGAAAAGACTGTAAATAAAGAAACAGAAATTAAACATGGGAGCAAACGAAAGTGTCTTAAAATTAACATGAAACGTAGCTTAGGCCTACCTAAAAAAAACACTAAAATGTGAAAAAGACCAGCAAAGAGCTTCAAATCAAACGACAAAAAGCTCAAACATAGCCGACCGAATATTGTACCCCGATTTTTAAGGAATCTTAGCAACTATCAATGTCATTAGAATGAGGGTTAATACAAATTAAAAAATAAATTTTTATCCGCTCCACCTACAATAGGCTCAAAGCCTGTTTTCTAGTATTAGTTGAGCTCTAAGTAAGTTTTATTTTTTTTGCTTCACACGTTCGAGTGTTTTGTGACCGAACTCGCTTTTTTTCATCTGTCTTGCACGACTCTTTTTTTTTTAGCTGAAGCTTTTTTCATTAATCTACACTTTATAAGTTTCTTTTTCACGAGCTTTTCTCTTAGCAGATGCAGCTTTCTTTAATTTTAGTTTTTTTCAACTCCGGGTCTAACGAGGCCCACGTTTCTTTTCTCGACTACCTATTTCTATCTTCTCTATCCTTGAAACCTCCTTTGACAATTTAGGATGAAATCAAGTCTGCGAGCATTAGCGTGTTCTTCGGTTTTCCTCACGTCTTCAATTTCTCGAGAGCTAAGCTAACTTTTTCTCTGTGTTCTTCGTCGCTAATCAGGTCCACTTCGGAGTCAAAATTCTCTTCATACCCCTCCAGACTACCCGTGTGATGGTGACTGATGGCGAGCATGTTTTCGCCGTTATCCAATATAGAGAGGACAGCTTGTCCAGCTCGTGGCCGACAGTAGTGATTTTCGTCCAGCTCCTTTCTGAACCAACGACAATGTCAATGCGAACTTGTAATCGTCAAAACCCAACCGTTTTTTCAATGAAGGACGATTGTATGTCCTTAGCTTTCGTGGTAATCTGCTTTCTCGGAGTTCATCTTTGAACACCACCCATCAAACGCTAATGGGGAAGGCCACCCATCTCGTCCTTCATATTCTTCCCCAGTACTTGTTTGTTAAAAAAAAAAAGATGATTCGGGTGATAACTAACACCCAAACCATCATTTTTTGTCGAAGCGATCCCTGTCTCCGAACATGTTCTCATAATGTCCCCGGTTTCGATTTGATAACACAGACTATCGGTGTCCATGAAGAGGAGCTTGGCACAATCCCCGTACTTCTGCTGGATGTACTCTTAAACACTGCCAGTTTGGACAGCTGTAATATGGAACACCCCCTCCCCAAGTATGTTGGGAGTCTACACTGCGCGAGTAACTGTTAATTTGCACAAGTTTGTCGTGAAGGATCTTAATGAATTGGCGTGCAGTTGGGACGTGAATTTCAACGCTGTTCTCGAATTAATACAAAGTTTGCTGTTGAACTGCTTCTGCCTATTTTCCATTGTCAAACCAAACACCGAATTATTTAATAGTTTAACATAATCCTTTTCAAATGGAGCTATTGATTGCTGCCATTCGTTGGTACTGAATTCGGTAGACTCCTCATTCACGGTTTCTGGTGGAATACGAGGATTCTACACACATGGCGAAGAACGAGCTCATGACGGAGGTAGAATAATACAATAATTGACAACATACCACGTCTTGTGCTGGAGATTCCGTGTGAGTTTGGTACTCAGTTTGATATCATGTTTCAAATCTTTTGCTAGTAAGGAGACATGAACTTCTCACTGATCTCCAATTCTCAGGGGCTAGGGGATAATAGTTGTGAACATTGCATTGATGTTCGAGATCGACCGCAAGTATATAGCTCACATCAGCATCATAAGCAATGTCCACGTTGAAGATCTAATTTTCTCTGTCGTCAGGAATCGGAATTCATCAAAGCGGAGGCGATCACACATGGCGAAACCGTACAGGTTGTTCATGTTGGAACTAGGATGTAGGTAGAAAGTTGGGTTGGACCAAAGTCTTGCAGGTACTAATTGTTGGCCTTGCCAACGTGGAGAAATAGTTTCAACTTGGATTGTAACATTCAGATGAGGTTGATCTGCTGAACCTGAGAGTCAAGATGTAATAGCAGATGTCCAACTTGATATTTCTGATGCTTAGTTTTCTAAGATCTTCTAACACGTCAGCTAAAAGAAAAACATACGTTATCTGATAAATCTCATGGTAAGAGGCTAATTTTTGTCCCTCATTTTCAACCAGAGGGCTTGCACGTGTTCTTTGCCCGCCGGCTCTTTGTCTTTCAGTTGGAAGAAAACGCTCGTCTCGAGGGTAAATCTTCTTATCGAAAACGGACATGTCGCGCACGTATTCGTAAGGATAAATGTCCTTTCGATTTAGGAGATTCACGAAGCTTTATTTGGTCTTTTCGTCGTTAAACCATGTAGATTTTAACCCGGAGGCCAATGCAGACTCGAGGATCGGGAACTTGACTTTTTTTGGTTGCCGACCAGAGTATCAAGCACATAGTGAGGTTGCTTAGTGATTTATTAGGACACGTCGAACAAAAGCATGAATTTTTGGTGTTGCTTAGTTAGTGTATGGGCAATAGGGAAATGGGCTGCTCCATG
>JAHWFP010271594.1:0-10550 GCA_023313725.1 Lithobius niger
CCCAAGAAACGATACAAGACCTTTCCGGAGGCAGAATACTTCCCGGAAAAGATGGCACTAGACCTTGACGCGACTTTAAAGACGCCAGCGTTCATTTGGACTCCAATGCACCAATAGGATGACGATGAGGCCCTTCTCAGGTGTAGCATAAGGGCGAACTCGCATGCCGAACTGGCCTACCCGGCTTCAATGCAATCATTGAAGGCCTTAGCGGAGGAAAAACCGGAGTTCAAGGAGAACCAGACCTTGCGGGAATGTCTCCACATCATGAAACGGGCATCCTCGTTTCAGAAGGACAGCCTCAACTGGTCGTCTAGACTCCTCCTAAACACTGTCTACAGTAAGAGAGACGCCCTTCTGGAGTCGGCACCGATTATACCAATGGACATTGCTGGCCAGCTCAGACTGCTCCCGGTTCACGGAGCAACTGAACTCTTTGATGGGATGCAGCGG
Organism: Lithobius niger; assembly: GCA_023313725.1. NCBI lineage: Eukaryota > Metazoa > Arthropoda > Chilopoda > Lithobiomorpha > Lithobiidae > Lithobius > Lithobius niger. The sequence goes on from JAHWFP010271594.1 coordinate 454, forward strand.
CGGACACTACGACGGGCTAGGTGCTTGTAACGTCTTCGCACTCATGGTTGACTTTCTTACATGTAGAAATGGCTTGGTCGACTATTTTGATTTAAAACAGCTCTGTAGGGCCTCAATCCGGGAGGGAGTGAAGATAACTTTCCTAACTAAATTAAATTAGGCTATCCAGTATTTCTACCTGGTCTTTAAGACTGCCACCACCGGTAGGTAAGTTTAAAAGCTAAGGGGGTTTAGAATAAAATGGGCGACATATTATTTAAACGCAAGCAATTAATCCGCACTAGAAACCGCACTTGTAGTTTTAAAAAATCTTGGTTTTAATAAAAATCACAACAAATGAAAAAGGCACTTTACATTTTGGTCACTAGTTACAACGAAAGCTTTGAATTAAAGCAAGAAGGCTTTCCATGAAAGCAAACGAATTAATACACTTTTCGAATAGAAAAAGTATGTTGAATTCCAGAATAATCCGTTAATTTATAACCACATCCGCTAAATTATACAATTAACCTAAAAAGAAAATCTCTCGCAAAAGACTCCCGAATCCTCAAGGGCCACTGTCTGAAGTTTAAGTTAAAACGTGGTTTAAAATAAACAAAGGAACATTGGTTTTTAGGAAGAGAGCCACTCTGACATTACAGCAAGGAAAGACCGAAAATGCCGTTTGGCTTAATCCACTGTAAAATTCTAAAACAAGAGGTAAGTTAAAATTAAACTATAAAATTTAGAATGGGGGTCCTAAAAGTAAACTTTTAATTTAAACTAGTACGACATACTGACTACTACCTTTGCCCGGCATGGCAACCTTCAGAACGCGGCATCTCCACTCCTGACCGGCCGTGACCACCACTTGTTTTAGATCTGTGAGCTGTGCTATGGATTGGGGGGTGACTGTGGCTTTTTATGCTAAAGCGTCGGATTTTCGTTGCAAAAGCGTGGATGGGTAGGAGAGCTACAGGGATCTGATTGGCGGAGGGCCTTGAGAACAATGGAAAGTGGGAGGAGAAGTCGGGTAAACAAAGGCTTTTGCTTGGGAGCCGTTAGAAAGGAACAGGGACTATGTACACATGTGCCAATAACGAGTTTTGAACTGTTTGACAATGGAAAATTGGCTATTATGATACTTTAGGGTTTTGGTGTACAAAACATTAAACTACAGTGTTATGCACTGCAACTATTGAAGGAAGGGGGGGTGAAGTGTAATGCACAATTTGACTTTGACAATTTAATTGAAGGAACAGATCGTTTGTTTTGCATTCGGATTGTTGGTAGTCACGGTCGAGTCTACACTTTACTATTTACAACAAATACAATTCACGTTCGTTTAAATCGTTGCTGAAGGAAGGCTAAACAGAGGTAGTGATCCGGGGGCAAAAGATTAAACTCAAAGGTTAAACAAACTAGGACATTCGACGTCGTGCTGGGAGTTCCTGGCGTTAATTTACTAAACAAGACCCTATAGCCAGCTATAAACCGCCCGCCAAGTGATTCTGCCCCTAACGCTAAAGTCGCTACACCCCAGCCCGTCCCAGCTGTAGGAGGGAAACCGTTTAGCAGAAGCGGTCGAGCGTGACCAAGGTGCAGTCAAGTGTTAAGTGTAACCTGATACGTTTATCCCTTCTTTCGGCAGAGGAGACATTCCGAGCCAACGATGAACGCTGGCGTAAAACGGCCAGTGATTCGTAGTAAATCTGTCCAACTACGAGGATGGCAGTAGACGCGCTTCCCTTGAGTGTTTTAAATTCTTTCCTGAATGCAGTAAAGTCAGTCCTCCTGAGATTAATTAAAACTTAACTTCAGTATGACAGTGTTTAAATGAAACATTAATAAAGTTTTCTGATCCCCCTTTTGAAAATTAGGACCCGATGTTTAGTGTTAAACTCTTGTCGTGTAAACGGAGGGAATTTTTCTGATTTATCACCACGATTATGGCTCCTTTAACAGAATAATAGTTTTTCGTTAGAACAAAGGTTACAACATTCTAACCTAACCAAAAGTTAAAATGTAGTTTTGTCTGTTCAAGAGTATGTAAAATCTTAGATAAGGTCTCCCTGCTGAACTAAAACTTGCATAGTTTTTTCCCCAGTTCCCTTTTAAAACTGGGACCAAAGTTTTAGTGTAAATTCTATGTCAGTCTAGGGTAGAAATACATGCATTATTATGGCTCTAATACTGAAATAGGCGTTCCCTATGAAACGGAGGTTATAAAACCTAGCCTAATGTTGTTTTTTCTTTAAATTAGGTTTTTTTTTGGCAATTAAAAGCAAACCTAACAAAGTAAATTCCCGTGCGAGTTTCTTTTAAATAGTGAGTTGTATGTCGATACAAGCGTGGCTCCATCTAGGAGGAACTAAAAACTCAATAGTTGTAAACGCGGGCCGCCGAAAAAACTTCGTTATTCAAGACTAACATTTTTTTTTCTTGAGTGCTTCAAAAGGCCAAAAAGACCTCGGTCTTTAACCCTCAGCCAAATCTTTAATAATGGACAGAAACGGCCCATCTTTGAACTGTTTAATAGCCAAACACATTGTCTAAGTCTTCAGGAAGCCAAACTTCAAGAATTCCATCCTGAACTTTCATTATCGCCATTTGAAAACAACTTCAAAATCACCGCAGCGCTCCATCGTCATGGCCGCCATTATTGTAAATTTGTACTTTGTATTCTCGATTTTCATTACTTTTATTTTAGGGCAAAAACCCCAAAGACATTAGCTTAGTGTTTATTAGGAGGGGCTTCCTCTACGAAGGTACTTAACCTCATATTTAATTGTACAAACAACTTTGTAAGTGTGATGTTTTTTATTGTGTTGAACTGCAGCAAGTTTTATGAAAAATTTCCACCACGATCGTTACCTGTCGTTTAACTTTAAAGTTATTTATCCAAATTAACTTACATGCGTTATAGCATTCACTAAGCTAGTTTATTTATCATTTTTATACTTTATTTAATAATCTTTTGCCCCCCCCAAACGCTACCATTAGTCCGAACTAATTCGACATCGGCAATCACTGGACACAAATATTTGTGTATATATGTTTGTTTTAAATCTCTACTAAAACTCCGACTGGACCCATCCGAATGTTTCTACTAGCTTGTTCTTCAATTAAAAACCTAAAGATACTTGTAAAGATCTGTTCCCAAAGCGATCCAAAGTCAAACTGTGCTTAAAAATCCGAATCCCCCCCCCCCCCCAAAAAAAAAAAAAAAAAAAAAAAAAACTAGTTGTGGTGTGTAACTCTGCAGTTTACAGTTAAAGCTTGTAAAATTCAATAGTAATGCTTTATGTATTACCCAAGCCAAAGTACTAAGCTTTAACCAGAGCCTACTCACGTTGCAAACATGTAAATATTCATTCCATAATCAGTATTTCAAAGTAAAGGCCTATTTCCTAAAGTTCACTTGAGTAGAACTCAAACAGGCCTATCTTTACATGTCCCTACTCCTTCAAACGGCTCTGCACCAAGTCCCTTTGTCAAACCGACTTCTCCCACTTTCCATTGTTCTCAAAGCCCTCAGCCAATCAGACCCCCGCAGCTCTCCTCTGCGTCTGCGCCTGCGCCTTGGTCCAGAAAATCCGCTGCTCCAGCATAAAAAGCCCCAGTTGCCCTCCCTCTATAGCTCAGTCAGCACAGCTCACATATCTGTCAAGCTAGAAGGGTCACGCCGGTCGGGTGTGGAGATGTCACGTCCGGGATTGCCATGCCGGGCAAAATGGTAGTGTTTGTAAGTAACTAGTTTAACTTTAGAAGTGTATCTTTAAGACCCCCCAATTCTAAATTTATAGTCTAACTTAAATTAACCTCTAGCTTGGAGTCTTTATGGTTGGTAAGCCTTATCGGCATTGCTGGTCTTTACCACCATAATGTTAGAGTAGGCATCTCTTACTAAAAAGCCAGTTTCTTACTTTGTTCATTCTTTAATGTAAACAAAGGGACGGTTTGATCCTCGCGAGGAAAAATAACTGTGGGACGACTTGAAAACTACAGTTGTCAAATATAGTTGTAACTTAGCGGACGCGGTTCAGCTTGCTGGGTATTCCTGGATAGGAACCCAAGATAAAAATGCTTTTTCTTGTCTAAATTAAGTGTTTAAGAAACAACTTCGTTGTTCTTGTGTCAAAGTGAATTTCTAATGTAAATTCTTGAATTATTTGTTTTTGCCAAACTTGTCAAAAGCTGAACTAGTGAACTAAATGTAAAAGTGTTATTTTTATTATTCTGATGTTTTAAAATAAAAACCAAGAGTTTTTTAAACCTCAGGTTCGTTCCCTAGTAAGATTAATTGTTTCTAGTGTAAATTATATGTAGCCCATTTTAGCTTTATACTTCGTTTAAGCAATTAAATTAATCCACCGTTGGTGGCAGTGTATTACCGGAAGCATTAAGGTTAGGCCTAGAATAGGACACCGACGTTCCATCCCCCATGCCGGTACTGTAGCCCACGCTGTGCTTATTGTCGTAAAGTCGAAATAATCACGTAACCTGATGCAAAGAAGTACTCGTCAACCAAGGATGTCGGGGGCGCTACAAGCACCTCAGCCGTCATAGCGTCCGCCGCTACAACTTGGTGGCAGTGGTGGGATCAACAGGTGCTGTTCCCGACAAGCGTTTCCCCCCTGCCATACTACTATGCCAAGTTCCTAGAAGGATGCAAGTCCCGTCCAACTAGATGCCTGTGGTCCAGTAAAATAAGGCCACGAAGTAGATGCCAGTGATCACGTAAACACGATCACGAAGCAGAAGTCGCCCTGCCGTCAAAAACGGGGCAAAACACCGCCAAGCAGCCACAACAACTGCCGGCGCCAGGAAGCAACAGCTGCCGCTTCCAGTGAGGCCCTCCTGCCGTGAGACGTCTCCCCAAAACCCGATGCTGTAGGAGGAACCGTCTGAGACCAGAAGCAGGTGCTCCGTGCAGCCAAGCCGTGGATTTTGAGTTTGCCAACCAAGGTCCCAGTGGATTAGACCGTCCAAGACGATCTACATCATACATCAGTGCCGGACTTCCCGTACTACGGTGGAACAGGAAGGACAGACTGACAACACAGCGATTGTGTGTAAAGGGGTAAGTGTACATGAGATGTGCTTTAAGGCCGCCAAGCCGAGTATTGTAGTTAAGAGCCGTTGTGTATTTTAGCTATTCACATACCGGAGTGCTAGTGGTCCTTGAAAGTGTATTTTTTATGTATAACTTGCTGGATTTGGTAGAGAAGTTTTTTAAGTAATTCGCTCTTTCCAAAATTAAAGTTCAAATTAATATGCGGCTGCATTTAATTTTGGTTTAAATATAAAGGCTTTATTTTGAACCCGTTTTAACGTTAAAAACAAAAATGTCGGAAATGGAAGAATTAGAAGAAATCATCCATGACTTGCCCAACAAAGACCTAAAAAAGGCTTGTTTAAATTTAGGATTTACTGTAAGTGAATCTCGAGCCGAATCAGTGCAAATCTTACGAGCAGCCCTTGAAGACGGTAAACTAGATTTAACCGAACTCTCGGACGCACTAGCTAACGCTATAGAAAAGAGAGAGGCTACTATTTTAGCAAAAAAAGAACTAGCCGTAAAAGAAAATGAGCTTTTTCTCAAAGCGGAGGAGCTTAAATTAAGGGCCTTAGAAGTGTCAGAAGGTGATAAAAAACGTGCCCATGAACTTGCCCTTAAGGATCAAGAAGCCCAAATTAAAGATAAAGATGCTGTAATTACAGAACGTCTGAGTGCTATAGAATTAGCTAAACTAGAGAAGCAGTTAGAATTAGCCAGACTAAACGCTGCTAGTGTTAATCTTAACGCCGCTCCAAACGGAGCTAACGGCGCTCCCCCAGCTCAACCAAATCCAGTGAAACCGGGTAAAGTTGCTAATGTTGTTCGATTAATGAATAAGTGGATGCCCAAAACAGAGATTAACAGTTTCTTAAAAATATTTGAGAGAATTGTAACTAGTCAGAAAATTCCTAGAGACCAATGGACTACAGCTTTATTACCGTTAATGAGAGAAGTTTTAGTCAAAGTTTGCGACCAGCTTTCCGTTACGGAAATGCTCGACTATGTAGTAGTTAAAGTTAAATTACTTGCCCGATTTGTTCAGACGAAAGAGTCACTACAAACGCAATTTCGTTCACTCGAAAAGGACCCAGAAATGCAGTACCATGACTACGCATTTGACTTGGAAACTTTGTTTTCCAGATGGCTTGAATTGGCCAAAGTTAACAGGGATTTCGATAAACCTGTTAATTTGATGCTCTTAGAGCAATTTTACAAATCTTGCCCTAACCACCTCAGAAAATGGATCCCCGATCAAATTAAGACGGGTACGCTGGCCGAAGCGGCCCAGTTGTGTGATGAATTCACAACCCGCAAATAACAGATTGCAGCGTCGAACCAAGGTTCTAAACCTAATGGTCAACAGCGTGGTCACAACCGTAACCACAACACGACAGCTAATCCGGCCGGATCTGTCGGTGTGAAAGCAGATAACCCAGGAGGGGACCCTGCCATAAACATTAGTGCTAGTGAAAAAACTAACCTAAATCAAGATGAGTTAGGCGCTGTTACGTGTGCAATTCTCCCCAACATTTTCGTAGAGAATGCCCCGAGCTTAACTCGAAACCCTAGCAAGTTAACGTATGTTTTCCAGTCGGGAAAGATGCTAGTAAAAGTCTTAAGGCTAGTACTTTGTCCGGTAGCATAGGGAAAAATAAAATTAATATCTTATGCGACTCCGGAAGCACAGTTTCGCTAGTTAGCGCCAGGCTCGCCAGAAATTGGCCACGCTTAAAACGTTAGATTAAATGTAAAACTGCCTTGTGTATCGAAGTGTTTACCTTAGATCAAGTAAATCTAATCCTAAAGTTAGACGATGGCACAGTGTTAAAAACAGTAGCGTGCATTACACCGGTCAACAATTCGTTCTACGATGTCGTTTTGGGCGTGACAGGATTAGAATCATTAAACCGCAAGCACAGACCAGTAATCGCCACGCCCCATGATTTTTCACCCGTGCCAGCCGAGGTGGCTACGCCCCCCGTCAGAAACGGCCCACGTCAATCAAAGAAACGTAGACGGCCCCGTAATCAAACCAGCCCCGCGGGATTGGTCAAGCCCCAAACCCCCACAGTGCTCCCGCCAATCGTCGTTAAGTCCTCAAGCGAGACGAAAGGGGTCTGCTGAAGACTTAGGAAGTCAACCCATTACGAGATAATGAGACCCAAGTCCCCTCCCTTGACCAAAGGATGGACTGTTGCCATCTTTGTTGGTGTAAACAATCAACGGAAAATACGTTGAACCTGCCTCTTAAGGGCAAAATAAATCGAAGTTTGTCAGCTAATGATATAAACAAAAGTTTAGTCATGCCAGAAAAACCCAGAATTAGCGAGTTTAGGTTTGATGAATGGCTTAAGTTACGTGAGTTAACTTCCCCCAATCATAAGTTGGAAACAAGTAATGTAAAGGTCGGCATTAAAAGTGTTCCCCCTGTATGCTTTACGTTTTTCCCAGAGTTTGGTAAAGTAAAGTTGCCTGAATTTTAATCTAATTTAAAGTCAGTGTGTTAAGCATGTAATAAACTTAAACATAGTTTTTTTCCCCAGTCCTTTTTTTTTGTTAAAAGTAGGACCGATGTTTTAGTGTGAATTCTATGTCAGTCTAGGGTGGAGATAAATGCATTTATTATGGCTCTAGCACTGAATTGGTGTTTCCAATAAAACGGAGGTTTAATACTTAACCTAAAGTAGTTTTTCTCTAAATTAGAGGTTTTTTTTCTTGTTACAAGTAAACCGGAAATTTAACCAAGTAAATTTCCCGTGCATGTTTTCTTTAAACAATGAGTAGTTTATCGCTACAACCGTGGCTCCATCTAGGAGCAACCAAACCTTAAAATAGTGTATTTGTTGAAATTTTTATTTTAAAACTTCAGAACCTACTGGACAAACCTGGAAAGCATCTAGTGATTGTTGCTGCATCAAGACAGCATTTTCGTTAAACATTTAATTGTTAAACGTTTCGTTTCAGTACAAATTGACTGAAAAGTATTTTTACCTGCATTTTTAATTTTGTCATTTTGGTCAGTTGAGAGCTCATCCTGAAGAAACTCCCAGTTAATTCCCGTTTTGGCCTTCACACGTAAATTTTAAGTGCCTATGTTTTACTCCTTTTGTCACTATCAACGTCTCCCTTTGTGGGAGAATATTAACAAAGATTGTAACGACACTAATTAAATATTCATTAGGAATATTCTACGGGGGTTGCAACTTGTTCCCGGTTGGCCCTTCTTTAGGTTTTTATGAAACATTTTTCCTGCAAAAAATTTGTCTGTCTCACCTCTGAGTGCAAAAGGTCAACTCTGTCGTTAAAAGGTTGTTAGTTTTTATCCACAAAACTTCCCAGTGTTGTATTGTTATGTTTAAGTTATGGGTCTTATCTCAAAATCTTTCAGTGTCAAATTGAATATGTAAACAAGTTGTTTGGTAACCTTAAACCATTCTAGTGGGAGTAGTTTAACAGTAAATAGAGCCGGTCATTTTATGCGTACCCATAGTATTCGATTCTCCGATCCCTATCGCAGCGGCTAGGTTTATTGAAATGCGGCGGAGGGTTAATTTCGCAGTCATCCCAGATAAAAAAAATGACTAGACTTGAGCAGAGGCAGAATCCGTACGGGACATATTACCAGAGTTGTAGATGGCCTCATTTGTCTGTTATAACGAAACAAAAACCTTAACTGTGTACTTTTATTCGTACTAGTGTAATTCTAGACAAATTTCTTTTTGGCCCATTTTTCAAATACTTGTACGATTTTCCTGCACCAGCAGCGCGGACAGTATTTGGTTAATGGCTGCAAAAATAGTGTTTCTTAACTTGTAACTTTGAATTTATGAAAAATTTTCTAAGCCACAAAAACGTTGGTCCCCCAAAAATACAAAACGGCAAAGTCAATATTTTTGTAATTATTGTAATAATTTTTATTTGTAAAAGTATCCCCGGGGTAGGAAAAAGTATCCCACAGTCTATCTCATTTTTGGTTTAAAATGAATGAAATCCAGTCTATCTTATTCTAAAATTGAATGAAAGTAACTTGAGATGGATATCTCCACAAAGTGATGCTTAATAGGGTTTGTTTTGTATTACTTATTGCATGGCTTGGCAGTCTTGATTTTTGCATATCTTGTGTGCACTAACCTTTCTGTTTTTTGCTTTTATTCGGAGTTCTGAGGAACCCTGAATAAAATCATCTGTGTGGGGGCGTGTAATGTCGGCTTGCCGAAAAACGATTGGAGAGGATACACGACCTCCAAAAATCAAAAAACCCGTGGAACATTTTTTTCTCTCGGCGACTCGGCCGGGGAAAAACCCCAACTTCAAACGCCTGTATCTCCCAAGAAAATGGACCAATCCGTCTCATCTAAACAGCTCTTCATAGCCACGAACTTTATCTGTTTCCCCCCGCAAACAGAGCACGAAAATTCCATCTAGAAGTCATTCTACAGCATTTAGAAAAACGTACGAAACCGAAGCCGTGAAATCACCGTAGCGCACGAGACGCCATTTTCGCCACTTGTAAAAATTTGTATTTACTTTTTATTTTTCACTTAGGCATAAAGCCGAAAACATTAGTTTAGTGTGTTAGAGGAGGAGCTTCCTTTGCGAAGGTACTTAACCTCCTATTTAATTGTACAGATAACTTTGTATGTGTGATATTTTTTATTATGTTGAACTGCAGCAACTTTTATGAAAAATTTCCGCAGCGATCCTCGACTGTCCTTTAACTTTGATGTTATTTATTTTACTCAAACTTAAATGCGTTATAGCATTCTCTAAGCTAATTTATTTATTATTTTTATGCTTTATTAATAATAATCTCTTGCCCCCAAAACGCTACCACTAGTCCAAAGTATACAGACATCGGCAATCACCGGACACGAATTTTTGTGTATATATGTTTTGTTTTAATTCTCTACGAAACTCGACTGACCCATCCGAATGTTACTACTAGCTTGCTCTGCTATTAAAAACCAAAAGATATTTATAAAAGATCTATTTCCATGCAATCTGAAAGTCAAACTGTGCTTAAAAACTTCGAATCCACAATTTCCCCCCCCCCCCC
>JAHWFP010271599.1:0-14368 GCA_023313725.1 Lithobius niger
ACTTAAAAATAAAAATAAAAATCTGCTGTTATTTTATTGATTTTTATTTTTATTTTAAGTTGTTTGACATGTTTTAAACCCTTCACCTGAAAACGGTTCCGACCTTGGAACCGAAACGTCGTGATTTCGTTGTTTCACCAGCACTTGATGGCTACTCTGTATGTATTTTTAATAACTAAAGTGCTTTTTAACTTTCTGCTTTTTGTTAGAAAGTAAGTGAACATGCGACACTCATTTGAACAAATACTCTACCTCCTTCAATACATGCTTGACATGACTGATAATAAAACGAATCAACTTAACTAATTCCCTTTTCATTAAATAAAATATAGCCTAAAGCCATTAATCTGTCTTTCCCCTCCCCTCCCCGATCAAGGAAACATTTACAGACTTCTTCCGTCCCCAAATGTAACTGAACGTATGTATACTTCAGGGAAAAAACCCTGTATCTGTATCCCATACTGATGCGATAATTTCGTTTGGTACGGCGCTTTCTCTACTGGACATCATGAAGACATGCAGTGAAGCTATCACGACTAACTTGTCTGAAAGATAATTCCTACCATAATGGTCGGATTTTCATCTTATTTTTGCTCTTTGCCATTGGCTTTCAGTTCTCTACAACTTTCAAATCTACACCACTATTCTACGACGTGTAGTTCAAAATTTAGCATCGGGATGACCTTGAACGACCGTTCCAAGGTCATTTAAACTAGCATCATTACATGTCCCCCGACGCATGGAATATGTATGTACATTTTCGTGGTTCTCCTCTTAAAGATTTGGAATGGGCGTATAGGCTTCTCCAGACTTTTTGCACCACATATATATGTAATACTTGATACTGACGTTTGCTCACAACGAAAACAAGTCACCAAGGACCATGGAAGGGCCAAAGCCACTGATTCCAGAACTAAAACTTTAAAAGCTAAGTAAATACCTGGAGAGATTGAATAGTAATTGTGCCGAAAGGTGGCCGAAAGGTGGCCGAAAGGTGGCCATTTATGCTGAAAGGTGGCCATTTTAGCTGAGCAGACACAATCGGCTGGCAGGTAATTCCAGCCAACACAATGTTTGCAAAGGAAAACTTACAATAATTCATTATTTCCCCAACAACAACCACTTGGAACCAAATGACTCCTGGGCAAAGAGGTCTTCATTAACCCGAAGAAATCTGGTTACTCAAAATCAATTTTATTATGAATAACAAAAAAGTTAGTACCATATCGGCCTACAAGCGCTTAACTCAAGTGAGTACAAATTGGCACGAATTAGTCTGTCACTGAAAAACCTGTTGGTAAAATAGCGTTGTAACCCCTCAGTTATAAAGATCCCTGATGCTGGGTCGAGTCTCGGCAACGGTTGAATTTACATTTTCACTATACTAGCTATGATCAAGTAATCACATAACCCATCAAACTCTAGATTATACTGAATCACATTTCCATACTACTCGTTCCTTGGGAACTTTATATATTCCTGCTTATAGCCATTCAATGAAAACAATCTTCAAATATTTGTGGAATCTTTGTTACCATACTTTACTACTTGTGTATGAAATAAAATTATATACAATGAGTTATTTTTTCTTGTTAATGAAAATAATGTACATGCATGTATTTTACTTTTTTTTTACGCGGCCTTTGTTGATCTACAGTTACATTATGTCTACCCCAAAACAAACCTTGTTAAAGATTCCCGCCAAGTTTTTCGGCCGTGTGAAGTCGTGATATCAAACGCCAAGCTCTTTCGCCATGCTTATCCCACCAAGTAAGAGTTCGAAGTTTAAGTAAAAATATGAAAATTGCTTACTGTGCAATTTTCAATTATTTCATTTAACGTTTGAAGTCTTAGTCGGTGGTATTAGCTTGTCGTTTGATATCACGACTTCACATGGCCGAAAAGCTTAGCGGGAATTATTAACAAGGTTTGTTTTGGGGTAGATATCAGATATATTTGGTCCAAATTGATGAATCCAGTTTTTTTTTGGCTTAGCAGTTATGAGATGGAAACACCAATCTAGTTTTCTGGTCCATTTATTTTTTATTTTTGTTGGCTTTCTTTAGATTTGGAGGACAGCAGGCACCTTTTTTCGTATGCTAAATATTTCTTATTAGTACTGCAGTATCTCCTTGCAAACGAACAGATTTATTTATTGTTCAGTTTGGTATTGTTGCATAATAAGTGTTTAAAACACTGCGGCCTTGCAGTGCTGGAAACACCGGTTCTCGTCAGATCTCCGAAGTTAAGCAGCATTGGGCTGGGTTGATACTTGGGTGGGTGACCACCTGGGAATCTGGCTGTTGCAGACATAGGGCCTTAGGGCTTCGGGCAGATGACCAGGAGTGGTTAACGCTCGTTAAATCCTTTGAACCCTTTGTTTAAAACAATGTAAAACAATCAATTTGGTCGTTTAGAGGTGCCTAGCCCTTGAACCACTTGACCAATTAGAAGAGGCCTTATGAAAAGGGCACATCTTCAGAGCAATACCTGTAAAATGAGCTAAGAACCAGCTTTATTCACCGCATGGAAGAATTTAATTTCGTGATACAAAAAAAGCGTTACTAGGATTAAGAAGTTCAGTAGTAGTTAACGCAAATATCAACGTTATTCACGTTGATTTTCAACAAGAAAACGTTAAGCTGTGTCACTAACAGTTACAGCGATGTTTTCAGGCGACCAAAGTCTCCCGAGTCTCCCGATTAAACAAGTTACAGCGTTTTCTGTCATTTATCCTCACATGCCTGACGACGCGCCATTAAGCCTCAATCCCCCCCCCCCTCACAGGCCTGAAAACAGCCAAACTACCTTTGCAGTAAAGACACAACGTGTATAGTGGTCGCCATGCTTATACATTTTATCTGGATGTTATCGTTATTCTTGGTGGGCGACACACTAGTGGTCTTGATCCTGCACTCATTACGGTGTTTGATATAGTTTATTACGGATAACAACCCCTGTTATTTGCAGTGGTAACCAGTGAAATTTAGTTCTCATTCAGTGAAATTAAGTTCACTGAATGCTCTATTCCATCTACACTAATTAAGAACTTGTCAGATACACTAACAGGGAGATTGACTTTTCCATTTCGAAAATAATGAAGGTTTAGTTTCTTTAAATAAACACCACTTCATGGAATTTTATGAAAAGCACTAAACTTTTTCATCAGGCAGAGTGCTAAGAAACTGTTGCTAACTGCTGTTACCTTGGTAACGAATAATTTCTTACACAACCAGGAATGAGGATTAAATTTTTTAAATCACAGTTCCACTACACTCCCTTGTGAACTTTTAGCTACTTGATTTCCTTCAGACCTTAAATCACGTTTAAACACTTTATAATCCTAAGTTTAAAACAAATCGATTTGAAATGTTTCCACACGGACAAGCTTTAAGATGAGATCAAACAGACCTAGAACAAACAAAACACTGCATGTTTATATTGCATACGTTCACACACAAAACACAGCGTGTTAATACTGCATACGTTCACACACAAAACACTGCATGTTATACTGCATACGTTCACGCACAAAACACTGCATGTTAATACTGCATACGTTCACACACAAAACACTGCATGTTAATACTGCATACGTTCACAAACACTGCATGTTAATCTATATAATAATCCTGGAGGCCAGCTAAAAGGAAGACTAAAAGGAAAACCACTTCTCCCCTCCTCGCGCCCGCATTGCAAATGCACTCTCCCACTCTACCTGCATGGAAACAGGAGGCAGGCATGAGTGGTCGATCAACTCAATAAAGGTTCAATCTGACAAGTCGTCGGGCCGACAATCACTTCTCCCCTCCTCGCGCCCGCAATGCAAATGCGCTCTCTCATTCTACCTGCATGCAAACAGGAGGCAGGCATGAGTGGTCGATCAATCTGACAAGTCGTCGGGAAGAGTGCCGGAAAAATGTCCTGGGAAATGTGTCCGTAAACTTAATTCATGACCGGCCCCGTGCATAGCACGGGCTTCCTCTAGTGGTGCATAAGTTTACAAACAAAACACTGCATTTGATCTTGCTTTAACTTACTTTTGCGTTCATAGTCAAGTAGGTTTATTTATTTATCGGGGGATCTCTTCCTTTTTGTTTATTGTTGTTTTTGTTGTTTGCAACCATTTTTGTTAGGCAGCCTAATGCCTATAAGGAGTAATTTAACAAAGTATTAGTTTACAATTTAGCTTTAAGTTTAAATTAACAGGTCGACTACTTTGTGCTGCTGCTTATTTTCTTAAATCTGATTTCATTTTCATTATCTAACGATTGTTCCATGATTACTTACCGAAGCAATGCTGTTGAGGTTACTAAATAATCATATTTAAAGAAACTTCTACCCTGTAACACTAATTGGTGAAAGGTTCCAGTAATCTATTTATCCGCTATGAATGCCAGTCTGAATCCCAGTCTGAATCCCAGGCGTCCTGGTCCCAGTGTACACCTCTGGCTTCGTACAGACCCAGGTTCGATCCTGGCGATGAGAAATGTATATGTACGGGTTTTTCTCCGGTTGTTTCCCGCCCGTTGCACTAGGGTTTCCTCCGGGTACTCCGGTTTCCTCCCTCATGCTGCCTGGGAATTTGGGTGGGTGGTTGCCTCGAGCATCGTCTCTATATATTATGTTATTATATTATATTATAATCCCAGTCTAAATTCTGTGGAATGTTTCGGATGGTACCCCTGCATAGGGTCAAAGAACTGTAGTCTTTTTTTTTTTCTCTCAGTACAGTCTAATTCTCAGGCTGCAGTAAATTAAGTTTGGGCCAATGTTGCTCTTTGGATATATTCTTGTAGTGATGGCTTGGGAGTTTGGTGCTAAACTGACTGTATTGGACCATCACTATGGATCAGAGGTGAGGGGAATTAATGAATTTCGAGGGATAATTAAAATTTACAAAACTAAAACGAAACATGAGGCTTATGTATGATGAAATCAGCTATAACCAGACGGGCGGTTCGATTATTGAAATATGGCAGTTTAATGCACGCCTCTTCACGGAGACTGGCAGACTCGGGTCAAACTGGAGCTTGCGAGTTAGGCCCAAAATATCCTTAATTGGTGTTTAGATCCTTGGGTTGAGTTAAGGATTCTAGTTAAAGGGTGATTGCCACCAAATGACAGACTCCAGCATCTATCGCCATTTACCACTATGTAGTTCATCGTCCCCATGGGGCATGCCGATTTTGGCCGTGATCCGAGCACTTTTCATTTTTCCTGCTGTCTAGACCTTACTTTCAACAAGTGAAGGAACACACAAATAAGTTTCTTTTTATGTAACAACAAACAAGCCACGTGCATCCTTCATTATTCAGTGCAAAATCGGTTCATCCACGTGCACCATGGAACAATCTGCAAAGTTATCCTAACGTAGTCACGGGCACTTTTGCTATACAAAGACCATTTTGAAATGCAGATTTTGAACCGCTAGATGGATGCCATCTAGTGACAGTGGATGTAAATCAACGTGATTGCTTAACCTTGACCGTTAACCTTGACCGCTTGTTCCCTAGTGCACGAGGATGCACCAACTTTACACTCAATAATTAGGAAGACACGCGGCTTGTTTGTTATTTAAAAAAAAAAAACTTCCGTGCGCATTCCTTTGCTTGTTGAAATCAGGTGGTACATAGAACTAAATAATGGTAGATGATGCTAGATGCTACAGCGTGTTATTCGGTGAAAAGGCACCTTTAAGTTACGTCGAAAGTTGTCCTCAGGAAAAGCTGGACTTGTTACTAGTGAGAGTCCCGAAGCGGGAATGTCCAGCTGGGCAGATCATCTCCTGCATTGTTACAGTGGTGAGAAATCTGAAATTTGGTACTCGTGATGTGACAGTTTTATATTAACTCGAAATTGTATTACAAACAAAAACGTCAAGTGTGCCATAAAAAAAGGGGTTATATGATTGAAGTTTCATTTTACTTGTTAAAATGTACACTGGTGATTTTTAATTGAAATAATCAAATGTACAATTGAGAAAATTGGATCTGTTTAAGTGCTGTTGTGCTTTACGTAACGTACATGATTGGTAAAGCACAACAGCACTTAAACAGATGCAATTTTCTCAATTGTACATTTGATTATTTCAATTAAAAATCACTAATTTTTATCCGTGAACATTTTAACAAGTAAAATGAAACTTCAATCATATAACCCCTTTTTTTTTACGGCACACTTGACGTTTTTGTTTGTAATCCGTGGACCTTTTTTATGGCTATGGTGTCGAGCTATAAAGGTTTATGCATGCAGTCGATTGTTCTATGCACGAAGAATGGATCTGGAGTTTGCTGAGTGGCATTGTTCCCTAAATACAATGGTTAAAACAATGTAAAACAATCAAAATGATCGTTTAGGGTCCCATAACTCCGGAATGGATCGACCAATTGAAAAAGTATTCCCTGTAAGGTTGACGCCCAGGGAAATTTCTGGCTCAGGTCATGTTTCAGATTTTAGGTAGGTGCAGTAGTTTTTTTCTGAAACCGTGTCAGCCAAGAAGAACAAGAATAAGAACCAGAACAACAACAACAAGAAGTGAACAGTTTTCAAATTTACGTGTGGCTCCCTACGTTTACTCTTGCACGGAATTGCATAAAAGTTGGTGTAAAGTTTGGAAAAGTTGCTATCTTCTATCTGGCCAAGTTTGGTCAAAATATATTGAATATCAACGGAGAAATTAATAGTCTTAGTTTTGCTGGAAAGAGGACTTCAATCATATATATACACGGCTATTGCCGTGTATGATGAGACGCAATTAATTTTAATTAATTATAACTCTTCTCAACTAACACTTGGTTTTGATTGTAGCACTGCTGACATCTTGCAAAGTCCGGTACCATATCACAATCTTGAAAATATCTTGAATTGTGGAATTGCGGTCCAAAAATCTCCAATTCTGGATAAATGTCATCCACTACGCCATAACATTAATAGATTTAAATTAAAGATGCAAATCTTTAACGATGCAAGTCTTGCAGTGATAATAGAAGATTACTTTCAAGGCTTTCGTCTCCTCAAACCTAGGGCCATCTTCATCTTTACCTCAAGATACTCTCCACATCAGGCATGAATGGGCTTCAAAATTAGGCTTATTTCTTCATTACCATTTCTTCAAATAATATGCATATCTGAGTGATGTCTAAATCAACGGCACCTACACACTGGGGTACTTGTGGTACATGCCTCCTTCCCCAACCTTTATTTCAGGTCGACAAAATAAGGAAAAAACCAAAATGGTTTTGTGCAGTGTTGTTCATTAAATGACCACTGGAGCCAAAAAAAAAAAGCACATGCAACAAGAATAAAACACTAATATTTCGATACCAAGGCCGGTATCTTCATCAGAGTAAAAATCATAAAACACCTTACACTTCGGCTAACGTCTGGCTGCTCCGAGGCAGAAACAGTAGTGATATGGTGGCAAGAGACCAAGTCATTATTCCTCTGCCTTCCTTCACGAAGTTGGTCACTTGCCACCATATAACTACTGTTTACTGCTTCAGAGTGGCCTGTTAGCCGAAATGTAAGGTGTTTTTATGATTTTTACTCTGATGAAGATACCGTGTGTATGCACCTTGGTATCGAAATATCAGTGTTTTATTGTTTTTGCATGTGCTACAGTCTCTTTTATGAAGGAAGAAGTCATGAAAACAAGGCTATTCGTTTTTCAGAAATTTTGATTTAAGGCTGCCAAATTCAATATGGACTGGTACATACTAATTTTGTTAGGCACGGATTTTTGTTAGACTTCTTGGTGCTGGGTTCAGATAAACATTCCTTTATCATCTGCTGAAAATGTTAGCGTGTGCCAGTTTTTATTTGCGATCTCCCACACTTTTCTTCTTTAATGGCTAACTGCTATGCCTACTGAAGGGGAAGTTAAATTTTGACTGATCTTACGGGGGATGTACAGCCGTTTGCAGGATTGCACTGACACTACATCATAACACAATACCGTAGAATACAATACAATACAACGTTGTAATAGTTCAGATCTTCTTCATTACAGACAACCAATTTCATTACTTGCAGTTATTTTATTTGGGTTATCTTCCGTAATTAGGTTTTGTGCAACCCTGACGACTGCCTTGGAGAATGGGTGCCCGCTAGCAATGGAGAAGTGCCTAATGGAGCTTTGCAAGGAGGAGTCACCAGTGATGGAGAAGCCCTTTACATTGGCCGAGTGGAGCACGAAGGAACACTCACCGTCGGAAAGGTATGTTAATCGTGTTTCAAAAACCCTAATGGAGAAACAAGGATATTCAGTAGAAATAGCTCTAGAGCGTCAATAATACGGCTATGGTTTTTGCACGAAACAAGTAATCGGACATTGTCACTAACAAATGCTAATTATTTTGCATTTATCTGCCAAGAACACGTAGTGGATAGATTCATTTTCAGATTAAGCATGATTAAGTTTTGGTCTGGTTACAGGCAGTGTGATGAAACGTTTTGAACCATATTATCGATGAAGTTATTTTCAAAGAAAATAGTAACAAAAAACCAATCATTCTTTGTGTTTATTAATATTTATAACATTAGCTTACCACTATCAGCTCATGAAATTATTTCTCCCCAACGGAAAGTCACCTCGAGTGAGGTCTGCTTTGGCGACTTCCTTTGGTTTAGGCCTAATGTGGCACAGCAAGTCAGCAACCACGCAATGCTAAAATTGGGCGAGAGAGGGCTCTGTGTCTGTTTGCACGTTATACATTTGTATAGTTTGATAACCCTGAGATCAAAATTAAAAAAAAAAAGACTAATGGGGTAAAAATTAAAATGAGATCGCTGAAGAAAATGTTGATAGACTACTTGCCTAAAAAATTATAAAGTGCATGTGATGTTAAAATATAAAACTCAGACTGAACACGTCAAGTTTTCTTGCTGCTATATAACGCGGCGAAGCCATGGTCATTAAACGGTAGACAATGTGAGTTTTAAGCTGGTACAGCAACTCCCCATGCATGCACTGAGCAGGCAGGGTACCACAGAGGATGATGACTATATCAGGCGGACTATTGCAAAGCAACCTTCGTTTACGTTTTATTGTGAAGGGGGTCATATTAACCCTTACATGACTGCAAAACTGTGTGTATTGTTCACTGTTATTTAAACATGTAATTGACTTAAAGTGGGACTGTCACCGCTTGAAAGTAGGCAGAAGCTGGCAACATCTAGTGCTGCCTAGTACTATCAAGCACTTGCTTGCACCAAGCGATGGTACGCACAACGGCATTTCTTTTAACGATACAAGCAAGCCACAACCTCCTTAATTATTCAGTGAAAATTTGGTACGCCCTCGTGCACGTGGGAGCAAGTTGTAAAGATTTATAATATCTCTGCCACTAGATGGCGCCATGGTATTTTCGTTCGTATTTAAATCGTTGGTAGTGCCACTTTAATATGGCATTTAAGCTGTTTTTTGTAAGATCTTATTCCTTTCAACAAGAAATAAAAAATAACCCTGTTAACATCTTGACTATCACTACGAATGCCTGATATAAAGATGAATTTGAATCAACCCATCAGCGAAAATCATAGACTTGAAATACCATATGTACACTAAGCCACCTTTATATACTTACGATTTATCCAAATGATGTGATCCGGACCTGATCGAAACCGGTCTTATCACCAGATCACTACCATATTCCTTTTGCCAAGAATTTATATGGTATGGGGAGGAGAATTTGTAACTCTAAAAAGTCCTTATTGGAACGTGTTACATTCATTCCTATTAGTTCCATCCAAGTTTTCAGAGGGTGCCACGCATTCCATCTGGTAATTTTTGCTCATTTTTCAGCCCAAATCTAAAGTAAACTAAATTATAACTAAGCTAAACTAAATAATAATTAAATCATACAAGCTAGTTTCATTTAGTTGAGTTTAATTTGAGGCTAAAACTTGAGTAGAAATTCCCACATAAAACTCGTGGCGCCCTCTATAAACTTAAGACGGAACTCATAGGAATGAATCTAGGACGTTTCAGTATGGGTCTCAGCCACAAATTCTCCTCCCCAACCCTATCAATTCTTGCTTTACCTGCATGGCCGTTTCTGCATTGGCATAAAGACAACTAACTGATACTAGAACGGAAATCACTAAATCCAGAGGCTTTGTTAAGCCAGTTAAGTGATGACACTTGGAGCAAAGAACGGTCTTCAAGTCAAAAAACACTATATCATATGGCGTTTCTGACCTATGTAATTATATACATATTAAATCACACAGCATTCGTACTGGTCCTCAAATACTTAACGGCAGTAAAAAACGAAAATTACATTAGAACTATTTTTTTTAATGACTATCTCTTTGACAACCACTACAAACACCTAAAGAAAAAAAAATGCCTGAGAAAAAACGACAAAAGATAGCTTTGTAAGAGTTTTTTTTTAATTAATTTCTTTGAGCCTTAAGTCAGCCGAAGCAACTTAATGCTTGTGTGGCCGAACCGGCTCAATTTTGAACATTACCAGACTTTTACAGGGGAAGAAATATCTGGTAAAAGGAAGGTGCCAACCTAGGGATTCGATCCAGGAAACCTCTGATCATCGTAGGGGTCGAAAGATTGTCCAGAATTTGCCAGAATAGTTCCCATAGCCGCTGAGGGAGCATGGTAGCCTCTCACGCTACCCTGACCGGCAGTCCTGGCGGGGACTTTGCCAAGTTCCCCTTTTCAGGGGTTCGACCAAATCCGCAAACCTCCAGCAAGTAGGCTGAGCTCTCGCACAACTCAGCCACGATGACCACAAGTTACATGGGAAACCCAGCAAAACACAGCCAAGTAGATGGCGTCCAACCCTAGAAGATACAAGAGCAATAGCATCTATAATCTTCATTAGAAAAAAAAACTCTCCCAGCATTCATACTGATTCCCAGAGGGTCAACTGCCTGGACTTCTCTGTGGAAGTTTAACTAGTATGGTAGAAAATATAAGCATCGGACTTTGATATGAAACAACGTAAAAAGTAATTTTAAGAGTAAATCTGACAGAAATAAGTAAATTTATTAAACCATCACAGTAAACTGTCCCAGCAATAATAAAAAAGAAGGTGCAAAACATCACAAAGTTTGTTCTCTAGTTTAAGAATACAGTTCGGAAACAAAAAATTGCAAGAAATATCGCTAGCTTTCTAAACAGTCGCCTTCCTGAGTGCAGGGCCCGAGGGGTACGGCAAAGACAAAAAAAATGTACGAGATTTATACATCTGTAAATCTTCCAACGGATTTAAGGAGATTTACAGATTTTCTGGGATTTAAAGATGTACGAAAGATTTAAGTAACATTTAATGATTTACATGGATTTGCAAAAGATTTAAAGATTTACATAAAATTTTTCAGATGTACACAGATTTACAGATTTAAAGATTTAGCCTACATGAAGATTTGCAGATTTACTGGGATTTAATGATTTAAGTAAGATTTAATGATTTACATGAAAACTTTGCAAGATTTACGCAGATTTAGCTAAGATTTAATGATTTACATGAGATTTTTCAAGATTTACATGGATTTAGAGAAGATTTAAAGATTTACACAAAATATTGGAGGTTTACACAGATTTACAGATTTAAAGATTTACGTAAGATTTAAATGATTTACGCCAGATTTACGTGATTTACAAGATTTGAATGATTTACACAAGATTTAGATGATTTACACAAGATTTACAGATTTACAAGATTTACAATGGATTTATAAATCTTAAATCTTGGGTGTACGAGATTTATAGCTTTGTCGAACCCCTTGCCTGGTGTGGACACAGATTCTGCAATCAGAACCTACTTCAACGCATTGTTCAGTCATAACAAGACTACTGGAACATCATGGCGGCTGATGGTGGTCGACATAAGGGTGTTGTCCAGATATCAGCTAAATGTACGTATTGCAGCTTATCTGTTCGCAGCATTTCTGATGCTGTTTCTTGTACTTTATGCTCCGGATTATCTCACGATGTTTGTTGTGACCTCACCCCCAGCGTCAGAGCCGCTCTCCGAGCTAAAACTTTCGGCCTGGCCTGGTTTTGCATCCATTGCTGCCCTTCGGCTAGTGCCATGATTCAACGAAATCGCCTCAATGTTGACATTTCCCAACGGTGTGATTCCCTCCAGCATACATTCAGTAAGTTTACCGATTCAGTTATATTACGTTTGTCGAAACTTGAAGACATTGTTGGTGCAAAACGTGACGATGCACACATTGATCATTCTCATTTTAACGCCAACCCAACAATCGAAGCGCCATCTTGTGATTTTAACGACGATGTCAACAACAACGCTACTTTTTTCGGACCACTCCGATCGTCCCACGCGGCTGCATCACAGCAAGCCAGTAAAGTTTCCCACACAATCAACGAACAATTTATTACAAGTAGACGTCCAGCATTAAGAACAACAGACAGTACTAGTTTGCAAAACAAAAACAAAACCGTGCATCTCAATCGGGCTTCTTCAGCAACGGAAAACAAATCCGAAAGTGAAACTAACACGAGTTCGGTAGGTGCTTCTAGGTACGGTGCGCCACTTCTTGGCCATCGGCCCCAGACACCTACAAAAGAAAAACTTCCTCTACAGTCTGCTTCAAACATAACTACACAGCAAGCTACTCGTAGTTTTGCTGAAGTTGCCAATTCTTTGCCTGTCTCAAATACTGTTTCTGCCAGTTCTCGATCAAAGCCTAATTATGGCAATAAAAGTCGAGTTGGAGGCAATGACTTTAGTCAGCTAAATTTCCAGAGGAAGAAAGTTTTCCTCAGCACCCACAACATTTCTACCACCTCTGACCAAATATCCAAAACCATTCAAGGCATTGTTGGCATTACGCCAATATCATGTGCTCAGCTTCGCACCAAGTACAACACGTACGTATCTTTTTGTGTGACTGTTGCTGAGAAACATTTTTCTCAAATTCTCAATCCGGATAACTGGGAAGAGGATTTCCTCATTATGCCTTTCGAAGGGAAAAGTAGATATCGCCAGCCTGCCAACAATTCTTCTCAGCAAACTTTAGCTAGTCGCGCGGTGCTAGCAGCGTCCTCTACTGTTCCCAACATTCCATCTGTCAATACTCCTAGCATGACCAGGAACTCAAGCCCCTCTAGGGATCCAACCCCATCTCTCTCACCCACCACGGTGGCACAACCCGTCAAACTTGATCCTCCCTCCAGCAGTGTAGTGGATTCTGCTCAAGCAACTGGATCACCATCAAATCCTACTGATGCCAAGCCAACTGGCAAGCCCTGTACTCAGTCGAACGTTGCCGTCCCTTCTCCCGTAATCATGACCAAGGAAACCCTCTGCTCATCTCCATCGGATCTGAGGGCTGAGATTGAAGTATTAAAGCAACAGAATCTCGAATTGGAACTCCAACTTACAAAGTCGTGGGATGTTCATTCATCATTCGACGAAGATGATAAATCCTGTACTTCATCTGTTCCCTCTGATATTTCGCCTCATGAGGAGAGGCATCTAAAGCCTGAAATTCAAGACAAAGACTAAAAACCCTAAAACCAGCATCCTGCCCATCAAATGCATACTTCTCAATGCTGAATCCATTTGCAACAAAATTCCTGAACTTACTACTGTCATCAATGACTATGATCCTGACTTAATTGCTATTACTGAAACCCACTGTAACAGACTTGTTCCAGATGGAATTTTCCCATTTAAAGATTACTCTGTGTATCGATGCGACAGATTGTCCGGAAGGAAGGGCGGAGTGGCTCTACTTGTACGCTCCTCTTTCACTGTGAACAACATTGTTTCTCGTTACCACGCAAATGACTGGGAGGGTATTTACTGTGATCTCCTAGCTCCCTCCATGAAGCCCCTCAGAGTTTGTTGTGTGTACAAGATCCCGGGTCATTTGGCTTCAGAGTCTGCCACTGCCTTCCTCGAGTTTATCCAGTCTGCTAAACCACCTGCAAATTACTCTATTCTCCTTCTTGGGGATTTTAACTTTCCCACAATTGACTGGGACTCTTACACATCGCATGGCTCCGAGCTACCCACTAACTTTCTCGACTTAGTGTCCAGTCTTTCTCTTTACCAGCATGTTCCATTCCCTACACGCTACCGTGGGGGCCAGAAACCGAGCTGCTTGGATCTTGTCTTTACAGATTCTGAGCATAACATTATCAACATTGACCCACTGCCCCCTTTGGGCAAAAGTGACCATATAACTATTTTGTTTTCCCTTGTGTCTGGCCGTGGCTCACCCACTCTTAACTCCCCACGTCCAAACTATTTCAAGACTGATTTCACACTTATCAATAGTATGGTTTCTTCTATCGACTGGGAATACGAATTTTCTGACATCTGTGCTGAGTCTGCACTGGCCATTCTCGACGATTTTCTCACTGATGTGA
>JAHWFP010271603.1:0-10653 GCA_023313725.1 Lithobius niger
GTCCGGAAATGCACCAGTCTTTAGTTACAGCCCCCCCCCCCCCCCCAGGTTTGGGGTAAACAGTTCTTAAATACCTCTTAATGATTACCCGTTTCCATTCCAAACTCAGGATATGTGCCATATCATACCTGGTATTTCAGTACTTCATAATACAGTATTGGGTCGCACAACTTATCAGAGGGAGAGGTAATTTTCTTATGGGGGGGGGATCAAACGTGGGGGAAGAGAGGAGTAACTGCTTTGGTCTTGTACTTTAATGAAACAAATTGTAGAAAAAACACATCGTGTGATTGAAAACAATCGAAAGTAGTACTGTACTTTCTTTCATTACGTGTAAAGACCAAGTAGGTTACATCGTTTTCCAAGTTTGTGCCCCCCCTCCAAAAAAAAAAAACAACTACTGTACGTACATCTCTGTGGAGAGCACCAAACATTATCAATCGGGTATCCTCGCCATTAAAAGTGAGGGATTTAATGTGTTTGTTTTCTACTCTTCAAGCAAAGAAGCTTAAAACGTAAAAGTGGGGGAATCCTTAGAATTCGGATGATCACTTGTTTCATTGGCCGAAGCGGCGAGAACAACATTACTGTACTCAACCCACACATTTGAATTTGGTTGCTTATTTGTTTGTTTGTTTGTTGCCTTTGTCTAACGCTCCAGCTTCCACAAAAATCATCGCATAAACTTGGTTTTGATTTGGAGGTAAATCTCCACCTCAGATTCTTTGTAGTTTTAAGTGTTAAAGACAAAAATCTTTGAAAACCCAACTTCTAAAAAACAATAACTTAGAAGTCTTAAAAGTTACATTACAGCGGGCAAGCTCTGCCATTCATTAGTTGCTATCCCCCTGTTACGATCTCCCTTCTAGAATGTAATAACATTTATTGACAAAAACAACAACGTTTGTGATGCGAAAAAGTACTGTAATCACAAATTCAAATTGAACATTCGCATATCTGTACAAGGTGACCTTGAACACCATTTGGAGAGTATACATTTCGGGGTTGACAGACGACTTCTTGTTAATACAGGGGTTTGTTAAATCACTTGATGACTTAAATCTAAAGGTGACATTGTGATCCTTTGTTCACGTTTACTGTTCGGTAGTTCTCTTCCCTAAGTATGGAGTATCCAGACATCGAACTGGCAGACATGCACTACATGTATGGTCTTGCAGATGGAAATGCATTGGAAGCACGACGTCTCTACGCTCAAAGGTATCCAGACAGGAATTTGCCATGTGCTAGAACGTTCAGTCGTATCCACCAGCACTTACGGGAAACAGGCTCACTTGGGAGACGGACATCGGATGCTGGAAGACCCAGACCTGTGCGAACTGTTGGCTTGGAAGACAGAGTTCTCCAGCACATAGCAGAAAATCCATCGGATAGCACACGACGCATTGCACGCAGAGAGGGTGTCAGTAATTCGACGATTTGGGACATTTTGCATCATAACCTGCTATACCCCTACCATTTGCAACGTGTCCAAGGTCTTGGCGAGGCCGACCTTCCACCACGACGAGCGTTCTGTGTGCGACTGAATCATGAATGTGGAGCAGACGCTCATTTCCTGCCGTCTATCCTGTTTACAGAATGGATGAGGCTGGCTTCACACGTGATGGCATATTCAACTATCACAACAACCATCTTTGGGACCATGCAAATCCGCACGAGGTACAACAATCTAGACATCAACAACAATTTAGTCTAAACGTTTGGGCTGGAATTGTTGGTGATCATTTGGTAGTGCCTTTTTTTCTACCTCGACGCCTAAATGGAGAAACCTACCTCCATTTCCTCCAGTATGACTTGCCCCAACTACTGGAAGACGTTCCCCTGGCAGTCAGGACACGAATGTGGCTTATGCACGATGGTGCACCTGCTCACTTCAGCCTTTTGGCCCGACATTACCTTGATGGAAGCTTTCCTGACAGATGGATTGGACGTGCAGGCCCAATCGCATGGCCTGCTAGATCTCCGGACTTACACCCGTTAGACTTTTATCTTTGGGGACACTTAAAGTCACTCGTGTACAGTACACCAATTCCCAATGCTGATGTATTTCGCCAAAGGATTGTGGATGGATGCAGCCAGATTCGCACAACCCCTGGAATCTTTGAACGGGTTCGTCGGTCCATGGCGCAGCGGCTTCGGAACTGCATCGAGGCAGAGGGGGGTCATTTTGAGCACCTACTATGATAAAACGCTTACGTTTAGTTTGTTTTCCGTCGTATGTATCTTTTTGAGTTGCTTGTCACAGAATGTTCTGGAGAGGAGGTCTTTTGCGGATGCGTATTGCAGTTAATTGCAGCAGAGCCGCAAATGCAATGATGCTCAGTAAAACTTTGAGTAGCCATCTTCTGTTTACTTAATGATGTTTCATTTCTCGATTGTTTTCAATCACACAGTAATGTGATACGATGTGTTTTTTCTGGTATGTACAATTTGTTTCATTAAAGTACAAGACCAAAGCAGTTACTCCTCTCTTCCCCCACGCTTGATCCCCCCCCCCCCTCCATAAGAAAATTACCTCTCCCTCTGATAAGTTGTGCGACCCAATACTGTATTATGAAGTACTGAAATACCAGGTATGATATGGCACATATCCTGAGTTTGGAATGGAAACGGTGAATCATTACGAGGTATTTAAGAACTGTTTACCCCAAACCTTGGGGGGGGGGGGGGGCTGTAACTAAAGACTGGTGCATTTCCGGACCCATGTTTATAGGACTTTTTCTTCTTATCTTTGATCACACAGCGGACCCTCAAAATATTTGACACCAATTTCCGAGCACCCTGTATAATATATATATATAAAGCGGGCTAGCTACGGCCCTGCATGCATGTGTTAGTTTGTTAACAGCAGTGCCGTTTTCTTCTCAAGGCAAAGCCAACTGGAGATCCTGTGACCCCCCACACACACACAGTAGTTCTTGCTTGTGCCGGGGAAATTAATGCATCTTAGCAATGATTTAATTGATGAAATAAGAATTTGGGTGCCTCAAATAGGGGCGCAGAATTGTACCGACACGGAGTTCCGTTAACTCCTGAATTTTCATAAACACTGACCCCTGTGTTGGACCCGGAATTACAGTAACTCCGCATTCGTAATTTGCTTTAAAATTGTCTAAAACGTTCAGCAATTGTAGTAAGTAGTAACACGGTTTCTGATGTTATATGTATAGCCGTTGCGAGCGCGGCAGGGACTTTATTTAATCATCAACAAAATCAGTAGTTACGGTAAATCCGTGTACTACAATTCCGGATTATTTCGGTCACTTTTAAAACAAATCACGAACCCGGACTTACTGTAATTCCGGGTCCAACACAGGGGTCAGAATTTTAAAAACTCCGTGTCGATGCAATTCTGGGGACCCCCATACTGTCCTGGAGCCAGGAAGTGAATTCTCCAGCTTCTCTCCAACTCCTTGGTAGTGACAAGCGACGGAATACAACGAGTTACTTAGACTGACCATCTCATCTTAAGGATGCAATATAAGCAGCTAATCAAAAATTGCAGTTTGATTTTTTACCGTGGTACCAACTGTTCAGCTCCACGAAATATCTTAAGGATGCAATATATGCTAATCAAAAATTGCAGTTTGATTTTTTACCGTAGTACCAACTGTTCAGCGCCATGAAATATTCATTTAAACCTTACGTTACAATATTGTGAAGCGTCAAACCAAGATCACACAACTGGTTTGGTAGTAAACAAGGAACCGCATGTTTATAATTTTAAATTGAAGTTCGCAACGTACGTGTGTCGTTTGGAAATAATTACTTTTACTCCTACAATTAATAGAAACTTACTCGACTGATACACCAGTAATCGTTCTCCTTATTATGCATGATGTCAGAATCTTGGTCTTGAAAGGAAAACCTTTTCAAATTCGCACAAAAATTAAACAGCTCAGACAGATCCAAAGAAGAAAGAGAAGAAATAAAAAACTTAGTACGACAGATGCAAGAGAGGAGGAACAAAGGGGAGAAAGATTTGATAATTCGCAACAACAAAATTGTCATCAGAAAGAGAAGTACGCGAGAGGATCACGAGGGGAATTCGAACGTTTGAGCCTCATTCTTGTCAACTTTCGCAGCTTGAGAAATAAAAGTGATGAGCTGGATGAACTGATAGGCGTTCACGATCCGGATATCATTCTTGGTACGGAAACTTGGTTGGACGTTGAAGATAACGTTTATAGTTGGTTGCCCTCTAATTATGTTGTGTATAGGAAGGATCGACAGGAAAGAGCTGGTAGTGTTCTTATTGCTGTTAAAAGTATATTTGAATCGTGGGAGATTGAAGGAATTGATTTAGTCGAGTCGTGCTGGTGCAATGTAGTTGTGGGTAAAGATGAATCTCTCAGACATGGTTGTGTTTACAGTCCAGTTAGTAATGATGAGTCTACTGTAGGCAATATCTGTTTGCAGGCAAGAAGCATTATACCGGCAAAGGCAAAAAACGTTGTGATTGGGGGTGATTTTAATCTTCCTGATCTGAAGTGGCAGGATCAAAACTGGAGAGAATCAGCATGTGACATTAAACCACAGAGTCTTCAGATGTTAATTGATGACTATGGATTGGAACAGGTGGTGGTGGACAAACCAACTCGTGGTGTAAATTGTTTGGATTTAATTTTTACTTCGTTACAAGGCGACATGTATGTCGAGGTTGAAGAAGGCATCTCCGACCACAAGACTGTTATATTTTCGTTACCTGATATCGGTGTACATAAAGTTAAGAAACCCATTAAAAGATTACTTTATAAAAAGACGGACTGGAACCAGGTAAATAAGGTACTGGCAAGCAGCTATACCGAGTTTATTTCTTCTGCTGATACACTCTCTGTGAATGACAGCTGGAAATTTTTTAAAAATAGGCTTGTTGGTGCAGTTGAACAATTCACGCCTACTTGTGTAATTTCTTCAAGAAACGACAAGCCGTGGATGGACAGGGATTTAAAACGAAAAATTAGGAAAGCAAGAAGGTTGCGCAAATTGGCTAAAATTTCTCCCGTGGCTGCTGTTGCTGAGGAATTGAAAGTCTTAAGGAGTGAAATCAAATTTCAAGTACGCGCAAACAAACAAAGTTTCATGGATAAACTTGGAGGGGACATTGCTCTAAACCCTAAACGTTTTTGGTCATATATCAAAAGTATTAACCCGAAAGTGTGTGGTGTCCCTTCCTTGTTCATGCATGGGAAAAATGTAACCGGCAGCAAAGCTAAAGCCGATATGTTTAATAATCATTTTAAATCTGTGTTTACTCAGCCCTTACAGTCTGGTGTCACTCCACAATTGCCTCAGCGAACTGAAAACAAAATGGAAAACATTGTTATTACTCCTGCTGGGGTAAGTCATTTGATTGGCTTGCAAAAAGAGGGCAAAGCATCTGGCCCTGATGACATTGTGGCATGTGTCCTTAAAAACACTGTTGACATTAGTACACTGTTTCTGGTGTATATTTTTGAAAAGTCACTTAGGCTGGGTCAAATACCAGATGATTGGTTGATGTCCGCTGTGGTTCCATTATTCAAGGCTGGAAAACGTAACGAAGTGAACAACTATAGGCCTGTTGCTTTGACATCGATTTGTTCCAAAATGTTAGAGCATATTATTATTAGTCAGATGGTGAAGTTTTTGGATAGTGAGGGGCTTTTGTCTCAAGAACAGTTTGGTTTTAGGAAGGGGGCATCATGTGAATTGATGTTAATTTCTATGGTTCACGACATTGC
Source organism: Lithobius niger (assembly GCA_023313725.1). Classification (NCBI taxonomy): domain Eukaryota; kingdom Metazoa; phylum Arthropoda; class Chilopoda; order Lithobiomorpha; family Lithobiidae; genus Lithobius; species Lithobius niger. The sequence goes on from JAHWFP010271603.1 coordinate 5,742, forward strand.
GGCTGGACTGGACAAGGGCTATTCTGTTGATGTTGTTTCGCTGGACTTGGCAAAAGCTTTTGACACTGTCCCGCACGATTTGCTCCTTAAAAAATTGGAAGCCTATGGTATTTCACAAGAAATTGTTTGCTGGTTTAAATGCTTTTTAAAAAATAGGCTACAATATGTTAGGATTGATGGCAGCAAATCTGATACAGTGTGCGTTACATCAGGTGTACCTCAGGGGTCTGTGTGTGGGCCCTTGCTATTCTTATTGTATATTAATGATTTGATGGATGTGCTCTCGTCAAAGCATAAGCTGTTCGCTGATGACAATTATATTTATCGAGTCATTAGGGATGAAGCGGATACGCAAATGTTACAACTTGACTTAACTAAAGTAAGCAATTGGTGTGGTACATGGCAAATGAACTTAAACTTCCTTAAGTGTAAATTCCTGCATATTACTCACAGGAAAAACAGGATCCAACCTGTTTACATGTTAAATGAAAATCTTATACAGGAAGTGAGTAGCATGTCATGTTTGGGAGTCATTATAAACAACAAGTTATCGTGGTCTGATCACATTCAAACTGTATGTGCTAAGGCAAATGGAAATATTAGACTTTTTCGCAGGGTTTTGAGGGATGCTAGCCCTAGGGTCCGCGAGGTAGTTTTCAATGCTGTAACAAGATCTAAGTTAGATTATGGCAGTGCTGTGTGGAATCCATACACCAAGAATCTTTCGGATTGTTTGGAAAGGGTTCTGCGCAGGGCTGCTAGGCTGGTTAGTCGTAATTACAGTAGGGGAGACTGCGTCACTGGTATCTGCAACAGTTTGAAATGGCAGTCGTTTGCAGGCAGACGGAGTCTTCACAGGTTGGTCCTTTTTTACCGTATTCTGCATGGGCGCACCCTCCTAAATCCGGAAGAATTTTGTAAAACACCTGAGTTTATTGGTAGACATGACAATTCAAAGAAAGTGAAACGTTATCAGTGTAATAAAAATGTTTTTGCTGGTTCTTTTTTCCCCAGGACAATTGTGGAGTGGAATAGTTTGGCTTGTGACGCTGTAAACTCGAGTAGCGTATCTTCATTTGCATCTTTGTTGAGATCTGTTCGTAAACCATTGGTGTGCCGTCATTCGTTTTAACTGTTTTTTTTTATGTTGCTGTTGTTTTGTATTTTTGTATATAGTTTGGTTATATTGATATTGCTTTTTCCCTTATGGGTGCTGCAATTACTTAATAAATAAATAAATAAATAGACAGCAGGACCCTCTGACGAACACAGGCAGCATTTGAGTTGACTGGGGCCCAAGTAAATTTGGCCATCGGCCACAGTAACCAACCAACTCGTCAGGCATTTTTTGCAAAGGTGTGCGCCTCCACGCGAAGCAGCACAACAGCTGCCGATAGCTAAACGTCAAACGCTAAGGGGGGCACCACTCATCAGGTAAAATGCTTAAACTGAACCATCATGAAACCAATCTTCTTACATCATAGGGTCGCTTTTCGCAGTAGAAAACACATGTTTTTTTATTTTTTTTTATTTATTATGTTTTCTATTCTGATATCGTCACATGCACATGGAAACTGACGACGAAATGTTTGTTAATAAATAAGCACGGAGTGGAATTCTGCCATTCAGTACCTTCCTAAAGCAACGAACAGAGCGAACAGAACGCACCACTGTTAGAGACAGTTTGGCTCCAAACTTGACGTCACGCGTGCGCAGTGATGTTGCGTCACCGTTCAGTACCTTCCTAAACTACAACACAGCTCAACAACCTCAGCAGAGTATTAGAATCGTCTACCTTCACTGCGACCAGGCCTGGCTAATGGATTTGACCAGGCGAGAGCAATGCTAAATTGCGAACCATCTCAGGGAGGTAGTTTGCTGGGGTGGAGGTTTGAGCATGCGTGAGATAAAAGTTTTGCCGGAAACAGATTCATCGCTGACGATGTTGACGTCGATCAAGCCGCATCAACACGGATATTAGCAGGGAATGAGTCAAACTGTCACCAACAGTGGTGCGTTTGGTTCGCTCGGTTTGGTCGTTTAGGAAGGTACCGATTGTTTTTAACTTTGCAGTACAAAGGGGCGTTATGGTCGCTCCTCTACTGGCATAAAGACGACTCACTAAACACTTTATTAATGTCGCAGCAGTGACCCGGGATCCATTCTACTGAGCATGCTTGCAGCCATAGGCAACGGAGAAGGAAGACAAATAAATACAAAGGCGCAACCGAGGGTTAAATAAATATACAAAAATGCCCTTATATAATTTACAGCATTTTGTTTATATTTATTTAACACTTGATTGAGCTTTTGTATTTGTTTGTCTCCCTTCTCCAGCAAGCATTCTCTGTCAAATGGAGTCTTGGTCACTGCTGTGATCTTAATAACGGGTTCAGTGACACAAAAATACACGACCAAAGCCAAGCTTGTATGGTTGGATGAGCAGAGACAGTTCACTGCTTGGCAGAAAGTATTTTGTCATAGGCTGCCTTCCAGCCATTAACAGACCTGGCTTCAATCACATTATGAGGAAGCCGGTTCCAGTGATCAATCACACGATATGAACAGAAGTGCTTCCCAACATTGGTGTTAACACGTGTGCGTTGTAACTTGAGGCGGTGTCAATGATTGCCAACAGAGTGGGCCAAGGTGAAGTCCCCTTTAGCCTCGGTGCGATCAATTTCACTCGGATTTTTGTAGGTATGAAGTAGGTCACCTCTAACGTGGCGGTCGTAAAGGCTCATAAGGCCAAGCTCATTGAGCCTAGTGTCGTATGGAAGTGCACGCAGTCGTGGAACAAGCTTGGTAGCACATTTCTGAATGCACTCAAGGAGCTGGTGATCTTTAATAAGTTGAGGGATGCATACCTTGATGCAGTATTCAAGGTGTGGCCTAATGTATGAAGTGTAGGGTGCTTTAAGGAAGGTGGTGCTGAAGAAGGAAAAATGCTTTTTGGCGCGACCAAGCATCATATTAGCGCATCGGGCAGCGATAGCACATTGCCTGGTGGCCGTAAGATTTGAGGCAAACGTCACACCAAGGGATTTGGCCTCAAGGACTTCAGGGAACTGCTCAGTTCCAAGAAAATAAGTAGCTTGGAGGTTGTTGGGACCAGCATGAAGCATTTCACACTTGCTAGCATTGAACTTCATGTCAATGATCAGGGCCCAGTTACTGACCTGGTTAAGATCACTGAAGCGGTTTCAGTTTCAGTTTTGTGGACGAGTCGACCCAATCACGCTCACAAAATTTCGAGAAATACACTATATCAGATGAAACATCGAGCTTTCAACGTTTGAAATCTGCATTCTGAAGGTGAGGTAAACTGCTCTCATTTGTGTTTTAAACCTTTGCAATGTTTTGAATCGGAGAAATCGCCGAAACCTTTTGACTGAGTCAGTCTACTAGCGTGCGAGGTATCTACGGAATCCGCAACGAGACAATTGAGTTTTGATAATTTACGGCGTATATTGTGAATTGGTTGAGTTGGACGACTATAAGCGTGCGTGGTATCTACGGAATCCGCAGTGAGCTGTCCTGAATTTGACTTTTTACGGCCAACTTTGAGAATTGCACTCTGGATTTCAAAACTGCTACTTTGAGACCTTTTAAAAAGGGGTGTGGTGCTATCTCTGATCGACACATTTAACATTTAACATGGAAAAACAAACGCTTTCTCTTACTCCGAATCTAAACCTTAAGGCTAAGGAGGACAGACGAAAGACTATCTTTTTTGACTCCTGCCAGTCACCGATCCATGAAGCTGGACATGTTGAAAGTACCCCAACTGGTTGCGATTCACAGCAAAAAGGAACCCCTGTTCACGAGACTCAGTCTTGCCTCCTTGCGGTATCCACAAAGCTACTTAATCACTTGGAAACCTCCACTCTTGAGAAAGACCTCGACATAGACGAGATAAACCACCATGTAAAAGAACTGCCAAACCACCTAACTACGCTACTAGATGCACGCTTTTCAGCGACACAAAATCAGTTAGAACTTTGAACAAAAAAATTTTTTGACTGTCAGAAGGAGTTGCTTGAGAATTTTGTACTTGACCTGTGCTCGTCGGTAAAGAAACAGCTTCTTGAATTTAGTCCAAATCTGCCAACAGGATCACATTTGCCAAGCGGAGCTGTGGGAGGAACACTCGGACCGGATATACTGGTAAAAGAGATCCCTAAAAAACCGCCAGAAAATAAAGATTGCAATGACTTTAATCTTCTTGTAAGGCTGCGAAATAGCCCAAATGAATTCCCAGTGATTCTTTCTGCACACTTGGACGAAGTTAAAAATCCTGATGATCTTGCGAAAGGTTCGTTGTTACTTCATGAGCAGGGAAAACCTCACCAAAATATTACCATCCGACGTAAAAATAAAGGGGGAAAAAAGGCTATACCAACGGGCCACACTGGTGGAAGCCACAAATACACCACTAAACAAAGAATTCCAACAGGTACCCAGTGTGACACTGAGAACTCGTGTCCAAAAAGTGTCTTGCAACTATGCAATGAAAAAAACTTGGAAAGGGACCTGCTCCATCCTACTGACCTAAGTAAAAAACAAATGTGGTCAGAAGAGCAGACTAACGCTAGAGCTCAGGCCACTACAACATACAGTAGATTACCGTGGAGGGGGATGAGTACCATTATTGGCGACTCCCATGTACGAAATATTAGGGGAAGCAGTGATATAAAATCAAAAACTTGGACATTTCCAGGACTGACAATACATGACCTGCAGAAGAAACTCCCTACCATCATAGAAACAATCGACCCCTCAGGGACAATAATTGTCAGCGCTGGCTCAAATAGCATTGGACGTGAGACGCCCGAATGTATTGCCCTCGCCCTTGGAGATTTTGCTTCATCTGTAAGAACTGTGTACCCACATATCCGTATCTCCTTTATTG
>JAHWFP010271606.1:1463-12072 GCA_023313725.1 Lithobius niger
CCCCCCCCCCCCCCCCACTCCTCTGACATAACGCTGCAATGCAGTCAGTTTGGTTGGCCGGCATAATGAGAGTCAACCCCTTCGTTTTGTAGGGAAGAGGTAGGGGTGGGGCATTTATTTTAACGCCTACTTCTAAAATAACTACTGGCTAGTGAATGATACATGTAGGTTTTGAGTGGGTTAGGCAAGTTGTCAACTTGTCTGTTTGGTTCGGGCTAACAGTTTGTGCGTCTAACTGTTTGGAAAATGGTAATTAAAAACTGAAATTTTCTTCTGCAAGCTCGGAAATCTGGGGCCCCATTTGAGCGCCCCCCCCCCCCCGCCTTGCGGGGGCTACACCTACGGCCCTGGGCTGAGCACCATTTTGCCGTTGGTCGGTAGCAGCATTGATAGTAAAATTGTCACAAGTGGGGGCAGCGACTGCTAGTCACCAGCGGTCTTCTGTACACTGCCGCAATTTTCGGGCTACTTTCACTTCATACTTCCACTTTTTTTAAAGTTAGTTTTAAATAATTTTTGGACGCTGAATGTAATGGTGAAAACCGTTTGTCTCTATCTGGTATCGTTCGATAGATGATAGGCGCACTTGACGGCCACTTCCGGCCACTTCTGGGCCACTTCCGTTTCATACTTGCGGTTTTGTCATTCTAACTAACTTTTGGACGCTGAACTTAATGGTGAAAACCGTTTATCTCTTCTGGTACCGTTCCGGAATTGAAAAAGGCAACCGACGGACGGACGGACAAAGTCGTTGCGGCAGTATTCCCAGATCTCGCTTTACAATGATTATCAACCCCTCCCCCACCCCTCCCCACTCTTCAACTGTATTTACACTGTTATGCTGCGAATAAAATTGTATGCTACTCGATTGCGTTGTAACAGGATTCAGGCGTTCGTCTTTAAGTTTCTTTCTCATACTGCGAATTTACTGTACTTAGGGCTTTACAAGTAAGGTTAAAGTTAACTTCCATCCTTCTTTTACATTACCTGGGTTCATGTCCGATTTCAGACACTTGTCGGCCTTTGAACTGCTGTGTGATCATAAATCACCATGGATTTTTGTATTTTTGTCTTGTTTTACCTTTGACACGGATTTGTTTGAAATGGTTCCTGAGGAAGGAACCTTCAACTATACAATTTTATAGCTTTGATAGGGTTGGTCCACTCAATACTACGCATCAGCGCGAGAAACAATGCGAGATTTTCGGTACGGTACGGCCAAGAAGGCATCTGACGTCACTGCTGTGGTTCGCGCCTTTTTTACTGATTCTTGCATGTGATCGGCTGTTGGTTTTTCTGGACCAATTGGATGAATCTACACAAAACTGAATGAATGAACAGTTGCTAGGAACGAATACTTTATTATGGATGAATACTTTATATGAATGAATACTTCATGAATGAATAATTATTGCGCAAACGAATGAGTACGTATTATCAAACGTAAGCCGGACCGCTCCAAACGATTACATTGTTTAAGAGCGCATTAATACCTTACATGTGATAAATCTATAATATGACTGAAAATACACAACGTTTGTTGGATCGTGTCAACAGACTTACAGCATCGTTACAAGCTGGGGTCGTCAAAAGTGTGCCATTGTTTTGGTTTCGAAGCAATGACCTCCACCAACTGCGGCTCTAGGGTGACCTCGCCAAGGATACTTTACTATCGGAAATAGGTCTGCTAGAGCTTTGACATATTGTCCTGAGTGAACCGACTCAACTAGTCGAACGTCACTGGTTCCTGCATTACTGACAAACCTAAAAATCATTCTTTACTTTGAAGTTGGTAGCTACAGGAGAGGCATGAAGGAGGGCCATGTCTGTGACCCATCTTTTGTTCAGGGTCGCCAGTCGCGGCCAATTGTGGACTCGTCGTAACTATTTTCAGGGATAACTCACGTTAAAAATAAGCTGTTTTGGTTTTATAATTAGTTACAACAACTATCACTCATACTAATACGATTAGTCCAGGCAGGTGACAACACCACGTGCAACATGTGAACCTGAAAGCGCTGAAGGTGACGGCTTATTCCAGCCAAGACCGAACAACACCGCGTGCAATGTCGCTGAAATTAACTTGAAGCACTGTAGGTGACGGCTTCTTCCAGCCAAGGCCAAACAACACCGCATGCAATGTCACTGCAATGAACCTAAAGCACTGAAGGTGACGGCATCTTCCAGCCAAGATCGAACAACACCGCATGCAGCGTCGCTGAAATTAACCTGAAGCACTGTAAGTGACAGCTTCTTCCAGGCAAGACCAAACAACACCGCGTGCAATGTCACTGCAATGAATCTGAAGCGCTGAAGGTGACGGCTTCTTCAAGCCAAGGCCGAACAACACCACGTGCGACGTCACTGCAGTGAACCTGAAGTGTTGAAGGTGACGGCTTCCTTCAGCCAAGACCTAACAACACCGCGTGCAACGTCACTGCAGTGAACCTGAAGTGCTGAAGGTGACGGCTTCTTCCAGCCGAGGGCCAAACAACACCGCGTGCAGCGCCGCTGAAATTAACTTGAAGCACTGTAGGTGACAGCTTCTTTCAGCCAAGACTGAACAACACCGCGGGCAATGTCACTGCAATGAACCTGAAGCGCTGAAGGTGACGGTTTGTTCCAGCCAAGACTGAACAACACCGCGTGCGACGTCGCTGAAATTAACCTGAAGCACTGTAGGTGACGGCTTCTTCCACCCAAGACCGAACAACCGCGTGCAACGTCACTGCAATGAACCTGAAGCGCTGAAGGTGACGGCTTCTCCCAGCCAAGACCGAACAACACCGCGTGCTACGTCGCTGCAATGAACCTGAAGCACTGAAGGTGACAGCTTCTTCCAGCCAAGGCCGACTGGGTGAAAATTGCACGGCCTGAAAAATCACCGCCTCTTACATTGCTTTGGCAAGATGAGAATCTTGTGTTGTCTGGGATGGAGCTTAGAAGCGAAACCTACAGCTTCTCTCCCAGACGGCCTTGTGTGCAAACGGTTGAATGTGTAGCGAGAGTTACAGATGTACACTCCCATGTCCGGCGGACGTGTTAGCATTTATGCACTCCTGGTACATTACAGTGAAATTATCTGCCCCAGAAAAATAACTCGGTCGAGAGCATACCCTGGGTAAGTGTATCCAATCGCCATTTGCAGCAAACTCCCACTTAAGCTATTCCAGTTTTCACACTTTATTTTTAAATGTCGCACGCTTTTCTGTGATATATCCCCAATTCCCCTTTCCTAATCGAATTTTTTTCTTTTATAGGCGATCGTTCCCCCAGCCTGTGCTTTTGCAGTAAATCTCCCAACGATTATTATGTCGCCGGCACTACGACAGTGGGTCGTCTGCAGAAACAAACCATGCGCCCCCGCCGCGACGAGCTAGCCAGCCAGCCGTCTCTCGTCGGACACCCCTCGCGAGCACTGGAATCGTCGGGTGGCTCCAACCAGCGTCGTTGTGCAGCAGCGCAGCCTGCCGTAGAATTACCCAATCATCAAGATGTTGGTCGGCGGAGAAGCCCGCTTACCAATCTCAGTGGCTCCAATGCTGCAGCGCGGTTTCAAAATGCCCCTATCTCCCGATCGTCCTGCCGTAGCTGGGCTACGCCGCAAGCAGTTGACAAGGATTGATCTAACCCTAGCCGAACGTGGTGAAATTGTCTCCGTGACCTGGTGTTTGTAAGGTTAGTACAGGATGCTCTTGTTTCGTCAGTGGTTAAGAGTATAGCGCTATCTGCCCGTCGCCACTGCAGCATGCCGCTGCTGCCGTTGTGTGCTTCCATCCGTATCTTAGCAACGGGGGTTGCGCGATCGGTGCCGGGCCGTAAATGCCGAGTTTATATAGCCCACTCCCGGCCGAGATTATAGGAATGCGCCGCGTACGTGTCTCAACGTAAATATTTCTTTTCTTCTACGGTTTTAACTGCGATTAACTCTTGAATTGAGTTGGTTAATCTGAAACGGCTTCAAAGCAACTGGAGGATTAAGATTATGTTTCCGAGATACATTTTTACCCTTGTCTTGTTGGCTATGAAGTTTATTACAGTTGGATGCCAACGCTTGACCAACAAGTTTTCCAAAGTAGGACTGTGAAAAGTGCGAGAAAGCTCACCCGTTTAGTTTAAAGGGAAATTTGGAAATTTTGAGTAGTGATTCCTGATTCTAAACCCGCTTTCACATTCCTGAAAGTGTAAAAAAGGATATTTTATACAATGGAAAAAAAATATTATATGCTGTAAATCGCTACAGCCCACTCCCCTAACATACTTAAGGTCAGAAATCGTGTAATTGCCTAGTATGCAGCCCCCCCCCCCCCGGGGGAGGGGGGCTATAACTAGGTAATTTCACGATTTTTGGACTTTAAAGCATAAAGCACAATTTTTCTGCTAGAAATTGACTAAAAGCTTCAAACATTTAAATAAATCAATGTTTCATTCCCTTAAATCTTATGTTTTCTGCACCAAAATTAGCTAAAAGCTTCATACATAAAGCAAACTAAAGAAATTAGTAAAGTAATGGAGCTGAATCCCTGAATCAGTCAAAAGACATTGCGTCAACGTTGGACTGAACCCAGATTACATGTACATGTGAATAATTTCATAAACGCCAAAATTTCGGCGATGGATTTAGGCCTAAACACCCCCCTTCGGGCCCTCCCTGGACAGAAGTAAAACTCGAATTATAACTTTGTAAATTATAATTATAATTATAAATTATAACCCCCCCATCCTTTTTCTAATGAAATAATTTAAATACTCCATGGGCGTTTAATTGACGATTTACGGTGTTTATAGTTTTGTTGGATTTTTCTTTCCTGCCAATAGATGTCACTGACTTGTCTTTCGGACTATTTGTATCCATCCATCAAGTTTAATTTGCACTTTTTTTCCGATCAACATAATGACTTTCACAGTATTTTGGGAAGGAGAAGGGCACTGTGATGCCACGTGCTCATGTCGATTGTGACATAATAATTATAATAAAAAAAAATCTCCATATTTGAATGGAAAGACACGGAAGGGCGGTGAACTTCTAATACCGAGCCTGTTGGGGAAGTGAAGGAATTGTTAACGGTAAAAGTAAAAATTGAAAATGAAGCACAGCAAACCTAGCAAAATTGTCTATCTCTACTTCTGGTGCTATATGGCTTCGGCGGGGAGTGCATCAAACCTTTAAAGTGGTCTGAGTGGTTGGTTTCTAGTTTCAGCTAAATGCACGGTAGATCGAACCGCACACCGACTAAGATGCACGTAGGAACAGTTCAAAAGTCGTCTACGATGCGAAAAAAAAACTTAACTCCTTTAAAGGGAAAACCGTAGAGTTAAAAAAAAAAAGTGACAATGCAGTTCTAGACACACGCTAGTGTGTCGCCGCCAAGTAACAGTAGATCATCCCATTGTAGACATCCGATTGTTAAAAATTGATTGTTGATGATAAAAAGGCGGCTCACTAGCAGACATGTGTCTGTTAACTGTAAGCAATTGAAAGCATATTTTGGCATGTTGAGGATAATCCCAATCATAGAGAAAAAGATGCGTCAATAACGTTGTTTTTATGTTACTGTCTAGCTCTGATTGGCTAATAAGATTTTTCCCATGTTAAATCCCATAAACTTTTTGCTCATGGCTAGCGCAAAATTGAGAAGGCCTATACGTACCTGAACTTTTGCACACGAATGCATAGTGGTCTGAGGATGGTTCTTTTGTTGGTTTGGGGGTTGTAGGGGTTAGGACAAATGCGTGGGAGTGTTTTTAAATTCGCCACGGACGAATTTAAATTTAGTTTCTTTTCCAAGTTGCACTCAAAGATATTAAGCAACAATGGCTTGAACAATCAAGACTGGTCCTTAGATTTATTGTAAAAGCCTGGACGAACTAAAAACTGAACTGTAACGAAGGACAAAATAAAGAAACATTAACGTTGCCGTGGATTGCGTAAGAATAAAGGGATGCGCGTTAGATGATGGTTACGCAACAATACGAGCATACACGAGCTAATGGTTTTTTTTGTTAATAACCCAAAAATAAATTGTTTCGCATTCTGCTGTTTTAGTAACATAGGGCCTTAGGGCTTCGGGCAGATGACCAGGAGTGGTTAACGCTCGTTAAACCCTTTAACCCTTTAACCCTTTTTTGTTTTAGTAACAACGACCTTCGGGGGTTTCTGCATGACTAAATGTGAACGAAATCTTGAAAAATTAAGGGGAAAGTGAAGGGCTAAACAAAACAACTGAAGGGGATGCGCTGATTGAGTGAGCGAAGCGAACGAAATCAGCGATTGTTAGTCAGTGAGTGCAAAAATGGGATTGAAGCATCTTAAACAGACGGCGTAACCTTATGTACGTTCACAGTCCTATGAAAGTTGTGATATCCACCCAAAACCAAAACTGCTAGAAAAACCCGCCAAGTTTCCAAAAACGATCGGCCTTTGAAGGTAGTGATATCATTCCACCAGGGAAAGGCCGCCAAGGTTAATCCTATTAGCCAAGTTAATCGCACCGAATAATACTTTGGACGTTAAATGAAAACTTGAAGATTGCTACCGCTAGTAGCAATCTTCTAGTTTTCATTAACTTTCGAACTATCAGTAGGTGCGATTAACTTGGCTAATAGGTGCGATTAACTTGGCTTGCGATTAACCTTGGCGGCCTTTTCCTGGTGGAATGATATCACTACCTTCAAAGGCCGATCATTTTTGGAAACTTGGCGGGTTTTTCTACCAGTTTTGGTTTTGGGTGGATTACAGTTTACAGGAAATAATTGACAGTAGAGCGAGCATCTGTTTTCACACCACGATAGCAAAAAAAAAAAAAAAAAAGACGAAGCATTTTCTTAAAAAATAGGAATAAAAACATAATTAATTTGGAAAACCTGATTTTCAAAATCAAGCAAAGCATAATCAAGAACAAATTAAAAAATAAAAAAGGAAAAAATGTGCGAATACTAGAAAACAATGTAACCAAAAAAGAAATGTTGTCAGGATTAACTCATGATGCTAAACAACATTAATACGTTCGTAGCGTTTTGAGCTTAAAACCACTTAAACAAACGTTTCTTGAACGATTTCAGCTTAGTAGTAAGTTTAATTTCGGTAGGTTATAAATTAAAAAGTCTACTACCCAGAAATTTTCGTATTTGTGGAATTTTTCCTTTGCTACTTTTGGTTGGACGACATAAAAACAGGATTCAGTCCTATAGTAGTATGGTAATCCGTCGCAAGACGAGTAGAAAAGTAAGCGGCACCGTTTAAAAAAAAAATGTATCGATTGGATTAAAATGTAAGTCGATGGAGAAAAAGGTTGACGATACCCACTGACCAGGCAAAAGACATAGGCATAGTAAAAAACACAAAAATTTTAATTTTCAGCACTGAAATAACATTTGTGCCTTGTTCACAAAGGTAATAAAAAAGATAAAAGAAGAAGGGACCAGCCCAAAGCTTTGACTGGTACCTTCTTTTTTATCATTTTACTACTTTTGTGAACTAGGCACCAATGTTATTTCAGTGCTGAAAAAAAGTTAAATTTCTGCATGCTTGCAATGGCTATGTGAGCCTTTTGCCTCATCAGTGGGCGTCTTCAACCTTTTTATACATGTATATCTTGATATTTATGCCTCGATATGTATGATGATATTTATAATTACGGCTGCAAACCTATTCACGTTGCGTTTTGGACCTAAATGTCAGAATGCCTGAGTGGGGAATTGAACCTACCTCCTTTGATACTGAATGCAGAGGTCCTACCGCTGAGCCATACCGACACGTGAGTTCAGTTCGTGAGTTCAGTTCGTGAGTTCGGTCGTGAGTTCAGTTTCCCACTCAGGCAGTCTGATATTTAAGTCCAAAAGGCAATGTGGATAGGTTTGCATCCGTATTTATGTAACCCTTCTCGAGCCCCATTTGGCTTTCCGTCCTATTAAGATATTTATACTAGGTTCAAATGCAAGTTGGGAAAATCTGGAATTTTAGCTACGCCTTTTTTCCCAGGCCTTGAAAAGTATGGAATTCTGTCAGATTGTCAATTTCAGGTTGGGAAAGCCTGGAATTTACTGAGAGCAATGTTGAAGGAATAAATTTCGGAGTTTACTATTTAAAAAAAAATGTTTGCTAGGCTGTAAAGCAATAAATTAGAGTCAGGCCTATTGTACGGCACCCAAATTGGAATAGCTGCGTGAAAAAAAGGCATGGGAGAAATGAAATTTTGAAACTGGAAAAAGTTTGTAATGGCTTAGAATTTGGTCTAACTAGCGATACGACGTACGAACACTTTTTATTCTTATCCTTGAAACATTTATTTATTTTTTCAAGGATAAGAATAAAGGCAGAATCCTCAAATATTAATAAATAGGTTATTTAAATATAAAAGATGGAAATAAATTGCTCATCTTTTGTAAACTAAGGAAGGTAATTGATCACATGGCCTGTCCAGTAAACTAAAACGGTATCTAAAATAATAAAAAGCAAAATGTGAGGGAACTTCCGACAAATCCAGACGTAATTTCTTTTACTACGATGAGGGGAAATTTTGCTAAAAAATCAGTACTGGGGTGAACCAGCACTTCGCAAGTGAAGAAAAGGAGTTCAAAATTTCTGGATCAGTTTTATGCAGAATTATGTCTCTCAAAAATGTCCCCATGTCACAAAGTTTCAGTTTTCCCTGACTAACTTTGAAATAGACAAAATTTGTTGGAATTGCCGTGTTGTCTCGGAGCACTGGATGGAGATTGTCAACGTTTCTCGGTAAAACTTCGGTAGATCTTTTCAGACCACGCCCGGGCCTTAATATGTTTGCAAACAAAGTTATGAAGAATGTTTCATTCTGAAATTCTAGTCTGACGATCCCGACTCGAGTCCTTCATTCCCACAATTATTGTTGTCTTAGAATTTATACCGAGTTATTACAGAATTACATTACCCTTTTTGGGTGGGATGTATACTAATTCCAGTCTGATTTTCGGTCTAGTTTTTGCATTAGGAACGAAGCTTTGTTGCCGATAAGTTTCCAATTTATTTATTCCATGGTGTATGAATGCATATTTAAGAAGTATTGATAGCATTTGTCAAGGTCATTCGTTTCTTGTTTAATCAGTGGCTTCTTCTCCCTTAATCAAATCACACAAGTTCCATGACTACTTTTTATTGTGCGCGCGGCGTATTTTGAGCCCTGCATATATTTTATGAGCGGCTACATCTTCCTGGAAGGAGCGGCTTTCATCAACGGCCGCCATCGTTTTTGTAACCATCTAGGATATCAACAAGGTGCTCTGCTATCGAAAACATACAATCGATTATCTGTATTCATTCTGGGGCGAACTCAAGATAGGCCGCGGACACTATAGGGATGGCACGATAAAAAAAGTTTTTTATTCAGATACAATTTTTTTTTAATTATCACGATAATCCATAATATCTCGATGAAACAAATTTTGAGGCTGGAATAACCATTTTAATTCTGTTAATAAAAAAAAACCTTGGCTGAATTCTACAGTGCATGCAACCTTGACGAATGTGAATTGTGTGGCACTCGCCATTTGGCCAGTAAACATGAAAATGCATGTGCCATTGTCCATTGCTTCCTCACCATGTAGAAACAATTTAGCAAGTGTGTTGCTGCTTAATGCTTAAATATTGTTTGCATTAAACTAACCCTCCAATTATCTAAAGTGGTTAGCAATAGTATCGCACACTTGGTTGGAGAGCCCTTGTAATTCTACACGCGACGCCGCAAACCGTTTGTTTCTTGCTATTACGGTTTCCGAGATATGACAATTGAAGCTTTGGGGTTTGCACGATAATTCGATGAATCGAGAAAAAGTGCGATACGATAATCGACAGAATTTTTACCGCGATATTATCAAATTATCGATTATCGTGCCACCCCTACTAGATTCTCTGTTTCTACGTAACAGTTTGTCTCCGTGCCCATGAAAGAAATTCCTAGTTCTCCACTGTTTCGCCGTCCTCCATGGAAAAAAACGCCGTTGGCAACATTTTCGTGGGCTTGATTGAAGCTGTACTGGGAAGCCAATATTCAGTATAATGAAAGCAAGCTTTTGTGTCCATAGCTTTAATATGGCTTGAAACGTAGGTTTTAACAAGGCGTAGGGCCTTTTGAACTTTATTTAATGCGACTACAGTGTTCTTGTTGTTGTTTTTCTCGTTGGGGAAATTTTTTTCTCACCTGTTGATTGAACCAATGAACCAATTTGCAATATTTGTAGCTTAAAATATAGGTTAAGGACGGGAAAGCCAAAGGGCCACAAGAAATAACTAAATACAGATGCAAACCTATTTACGTTGCCTTTTGGACTTATATGTATATATGCACGTGTTAAATGCTGCCTATGAACGTTTCCTTTTGGCCGTGTCAGTCAGGGTCAGCGGTAGAACCTCGGCCTTTGATTTCAAAGGTCGTGGGTTCGATTCCCCGCTCAGGCAGTCTGACATGTAAGTCCAAATGGCAACGTAAATAGGTTTGCATCTGTATTTAGTTAAAATATAGGTATTAACAAGGACCAGGGCCTTTTGAACGCTATTTTAATGTGAATACAACATTTTTGTTGTTCTTCTTCTTTTGGAAAAGTTTTGCGCTCACCTTAGAGATCGAAGCGATGA
>JAHWFP010271609.1:1081-13183 GCA_023313725.1 Lithobius niger
TCCCCCCCCCCTTCATAAAAAATGCAGTTTTTTTCCATACAAGGCGACAGCCCAGTGGAGGCCCTTCATAAAAAAATTGCAGTTTTTGTCACATAACGCGAGTATCCAGTGGAGCCCCCCCCCCCCCTCCTTAAAAAAAAGAACAGTTACGTTTTTGCAACAGAAGACACAACTATTTTTTCACGAAACTATGGCAATAACTTACTTTCTGATATTACGCGGTTACAAACAAATTTAAATTGGGGCCAGTGAGGGGGGCCCCAAAGTCGGTGGGCCCGGACGAGGCTGCCTGCTCTGCCTCAATGTAGTTACACCACTGCTCCAGGGAACCCTCACGAAACTCACTTTTCGTCGGTACGGGATTTCCCCATTATATGAAAACTGTGATGTCACAAACTGATAGGCATAAATCACAACGTATTTGACTCGAAATCGATACTCTGCCTCCAAACTCGACTCGAACTAGACTCGACGTGAAAACGTTGAACATACACACCCAAACCCTAGTGGGTGTTCAACGTTTTCTTGTCGAGTCTAGTCCGAGTCGAGTTTGAGGGAAGAGTATCGATTTCGCGTCAAATTCGAGTTTTGCGATGTAGGTAGGTAATGATGTAGGTTCTTATAATTAAATTATGCTAAACCAATTAAATCTAGTTTTCCATATGCCAAAAACGTTAAACACGACACGACTTTATGCATCTTACGAAAACTGCACAAAAGTGGTATAAAACACACTTTGTTGAATACAGGCTTTTGGTTTAGTGTAGGAAGGTAAGGATTTGAAAGGAAAGGCACGTCAGTATTGTGGTTATTTGCACCCATTACCTTTGATAAATGGTGCCTGATTTAGGTGAAGAACACAGAACAAAGGCAGCTGAAAAGCTACAAAAAATGACATAGGCAAAAATGTACACCTGGTGGAGAGGAATGACAGCACAGCGGAAGCGGATGCAGATGCTGCAAAAAGAGCCATTG
This sequence comes from Lithobius niger, assembly GCA_023313725.1. Lineage (NCBI taxonomy): Eukaryota > Metazoa > Arthropoda > Chilopoda > Lithobiomorpha > Lithobiidae > Lithobius > Lithobius niger. The sequence continues at coordinate 2,057 of JAHWFP010271609.1, forward strand.
AGAATAAATGTCCGGCAAAATGACTTATTGTAAACAAAAATTAACAATTAAAAAAAACAAATTAAAGTGGGCAATAAAGTGATTTAGTGTGTACATTGCAATCTATTATATAAATACTATTAACACGACGTATTCCACATTTTTGAAGCATTAATTCTGTAATCTACACCTTATTTGCCGGCCGTGCTTATTACAGTTCGTTTGGGCACGAGAATTTCAGAAAATTGGACAGGAGGCGGGGGCGGCGACGCGGCTAACAATGTCAAAATGTTACAATGCTGCAACATGTAACAATACGGGAACAATAGGCGAGGCGCACAATATCGGATTATAGCTCACTCGAACAAGATGCAACGATGGTGGGGTGCCGGGAAATTAACATTGTCGTTGTTTGAGTTAGCTAGCTCGTTGTGGAGAACCCAAATTAAATGGTCTTGATTTTTCCTTAAATCTCCAAGTTTTTAACTTTAGGGTGGGAAGTCTTAAATTTTGAGGCTGAGGCCTACTGCCTCAAAATTGGGCGGCCGACATGACTGAATGATTTATTTACTTTTTCAATGCGGGCATCGGGTAGCCAGTTGAATTGTTTCCGCGATTGTTGCCACGATACTGAAACAATCCAGAAGCAACTACTCATCGAGATGACGCATGCTAAATCCAGAAATACGCTAATGTATTGCCATCAAATAATAATCATGGGACAAACCTTCGGCGGAACCTAAACATAAGTATCCATTCTAATGTTCCGTTTTTTCGAAGACAAAAATCGGTGGACAGTGGACGTATAAAATGGAAGCGAAAAAAGCCAACAAACTAACTGAGCAAAAAACGGCTTCGCCGTTTAGAAAAAAACATTAGAGCTCGTATCCCCATACTCACAGCCCTGACGGTACACAAATAAAAACGGTTAGAGTTCACTCGAACGCAAAGAACTATAATTTGAACTCCAATTCGCAAAACGTAAACCCACAAACACACACAAAATAGCCGCCATAAACAGTAAAACGCTAAAAAATTGAAAGATAATCCGTTTTTAATCGTGTACCTTCAGGTCTGTGAGTATGGGGATACGAGCTCTAATGTTTTTTTTTCTAAACGGCGAAGCAGTTTTTTGCTCAGTTATAAGCTCTGATCCCGAAGTTCCGTTTTCGCAGTCCCGTGTAACCAACTATATACAAAGTAACAACCACTTTAAATTTGCGGTGCACGAGGCTAATCATTGCTACGTTGCAAAGTGGCCGGCAACAATAGGACCTCTGCACACAATTAAATATAATTTGCCACACCATATTATTATTAGCCTGCGAAATTGTTTAAATAATGCTGGACGATTATTAAAAGATTAGTGAAAATAGATAGGGTCGACCCAGGATCTTTGTGTTAAACTTTCAACTTTGAGAGCTTATAACTCCGTCAAAAGTAAACATCTTTAAACAAAATTTAGAATCTAGCCTTGACTAGTCAGGGCCTGTCTGCAGTCCAAAAACTGTGAAATTCGGGCGAGCCAAACCCGAGAAACAGAGAGGAGCCAAATACACAACTTCTTGTTCTTGGTCTTGGTCTTGTTCTGGGGATGTACCTTTCGTCTGTCCTCTCTACAGGTCAAACTATTTGTCCTGTAAAGCTGGTTCTTAGCTCATTTTACAGGTATTGCTCCGTAGATGTGCCCTTTCCATAAGGCCTTTTCTAATTGGTCAAGTGGTTCAGGGGTTACGGAGCTCTAAACCACCAGATTGATTGTTTTACATTGTTTTAAACATTGTTATTATGCAACAATGCCATTAGCAAACGCCAGCTGCAAGACGTAGACTGACGATTAAGAGATTTTGTTAACACTGGCAATAGCCAGGTTAGTAAGGGTCAGCCTAGGGTTTCTGTGTTAAACTCTCAGCTTTGACCGTCAACTGCACTGTTTTACAGTTAACCTGCAATCCTAAAAGTAACACGAATTAATAAACAAAAACGGAAAGTTAAATGTTTAGAGTAAGGCTCTAAAAGTCAAAACGTAGAAGGAACACGGACAAGCTTTGACAGTCAGGGTCTATAGGTGTAAAATTTTGTCAGTAAGAGGATGGTAAGCATTAGACCCTTACTACCCGGTGGCCAGCAATAAATACATTTTGACGAAAAACCGTAAATCCTTCTACAAAGACCCATGTGCTTTGCTGCTTTGCTTTGCTGCATTCCTGCTTTGCTTTATGTTGAAAATCAATTTTCCATTTGCTAACATGACAGCATATTCGCACAGAGAGCATTATTGCTTATCCTCCACCATAAATCGACGAAATATAATAAATTCTAAAACATAAAAAAAAAAAAATGCCAAACTTCACAAGAAAATTGTGTTTTAAAGTTCCTTAACAATATTCTAAGAACAAAGAAAACCTGCTACAACTGCTCATACACACGTTCTATCCGAATAGACTAGAACTAAGCTAACAGCCGGGTAGTAAAGGTCTAATGCTTACCAGCCTCTTACTGACGAAATTTTACACCTAGACCCTGACTGTCAAAGCTTGTCCGTGTTCCTTCTAGGTTTTGAATTTTAGACCCTTACTCTAAACATTTAACGTTCCGTTTTTGTTTATTACTATACAAAACGCGCGCAAAAAAAAGAACACAACTGATGTGGAGCTTGATTTTATACGGATCCTTTTTGGAAACTTGGCGGATTTTCTTACACAAGCTTTGGTTTTGGGTGGATATGACAACTATCATAGGACTGTAAACGTTCACAAAATAACACGGTCTTATCGTCACTTCCACCCTTTTTTCTGGAAGAATTTTATGCCTACAAATTGTCTTATTCGTAATTTCCACATATGTGATTCCTCAGTTAGCCATCACATTAGCCAAGTGACACAGTTTGGTGTATTGCATATCCACGCTTCACATGCTTTAAGTTTGTTCAATCCCATTTTTGAGCACATTGGCTAACAAACGCTGATTTTCGTTAACTTCGCTCACTCAATCAGCGCATCGCCCCTCTCAGGTGCTCCTCCCAAGCTTAATGATAATTACGCAGTGAAACAGGAATTTCTATCACAATTAGTCTTATCTACTTGGCCGATCGTCTACTTGGCGGCGCTACACTAGCATGTGTCTAGATTAACCAGCAAACTTAGCACATTACTAACACACTTCTTTAAGAGCCGGTTGCACCAACGCCAGTTAAAGCGACAGTTAACTAACTGTAGGTTAAATATAACGGACGGTTAAATGAAGGGTTAAGTAATTTCTGTTGCACCAACTAACCGCAAAGCAAAATTAACTCTAGTTAACTAACTGGGACCTTAACTGAGCCTACGGAAGCCTCGTGCACATTTCCCACCGGCCTTTAGTAATATCCGAGATGGCGGCGCCGATAGAAACAGCAGCACGAGCTACGAATTGTATTGAAAACAGTTCTGTGGAAAGTAAAAACCGTAAACGGGGCCCAAACCGCACAGAAAACAATAAAGTTCTGATCGTAGTTCATGTCCTATGCAAACAGAAAACAAAAGAACCGGCGCAGTTACGACCCTGAAGAAGGATGAAGCGTGGAGGAAAGTGGAAGCCCACTACAATGCTGTCAGCTCCACGAAACGAACGAAACTGCAACAGGCCTACGACAATGTTAAGAAGAATGCCAAAAAGGAATCTTCTAGTGATAACGTACAGAGGAAAAAAAAAACAGGAGGCGGAAACTTCGTTAAGAACATTAGCCAGGTATCTTTAAAGGTACTGGGTATCCTGAGGAATCGTACTACACCACTGCAAAACAGCTATGACTGCGATGCTGAATGCAGTCTGGATAAAGAAAGCACCAGCCAGCAGGAAAGCCACTTCAAACGTACTGTGTGGCACGTGACGGCATCTTGGAGTTAGAATATTTCGAATCCACCACAACAGTTTATCACATTATCACGTGGGTAGCTCGTTGCGGGGCTCATTGCTGTGCTCACTGATTATTTCTGCCTGCGCTAAATCGGCATTGTGGAGTAGGCGTGGTCACCAGTCCCTTGTGGCAAGGGAGATGTGACATCGACTATGACAGCTTCCCACATATATAACAGCCAGACTCCTGTAAACGTCACTATTCAGGCAGGATCTACATCCGGCGGGCGGGGGCGCACCGGGCAGAAAGCTTCATGAGTCCGTGGGCCTCTCCAGTGACGAAAAACCTTCAGAGAGGGCCAAACAAAGCCAGAAACAGGGATCTGAGGGTGCTATTAGCACCACCAGAGGGTTCAAAAGCAGAGCCAAATTTCCATATCTAGCTTCTGGAGTATACTTATTTTTCATATTCTTGAGGAAATTTATGTAGTATCAAGACACGTTTGTAAAAACGCACAATTTCCGGCAATTGTCCCGTTTGCACCTGTAAATCCATTCCTGCAATAGAGATGTCACGTAAACAATCTTGTCTAAATGGGGAAAAGCGCCGAACGAGATGAACAGGGGTGGATTTCTCTAGTTTTTTTTTGGGGGGGGGGGAGGGGGAAGAGGAGAAACCATTCATGCAGCTTGAATGTTAAGAAGAAATTGAAAACTAGTTGAGAGTCGTACTTTTTCGTCTTCCTTTTATTTGTCTACGGTAGTATTACAATCATACCTATATACAATTTTGTTCCTGCAGACTGAGGACAACGTGATTTTTCCTCAAACACTAATTAGCCCCACGCGGACTAATGGAGAGACATCGTCGAGCATGCCCGGTACATCGTGGGCGAACCGCCGCAAAGGGCAGATCCAGAATGAAGTCTTGGAGGTGTCCGCAATGTGATTTACTGCGTTTTCATGTATTTTTTGTCGAACTTAATTCCGTGTTTTCAACAATTTTAGCAGTTTTTTTTTTAATTTATTTTACTTGGAGGGGGCTGCAGTCGCCCCCTTAGGCCTCGCTAGAATCCGCCCTTGACCACCAAAACCAAGTATCTTACACCAAAACTAAGTATTTCATCGGTTGCATCTAAACATATTTCTGATTGTGCTGCATCAAAAAAAGCACATTTTGAGGAGAAACTGAAGAATGAAAAGAAAGAGCATATCCTACGAATGCATGTGTTACATGCCCAAGAGAAACTACATAAAACAGATGGAATGTATACATACGTAACACTGGGAAGCCACCTCTTATCATTACACTTTCGTAACGCCAATACAAAGTAATATATTTCAACGTTTTTATTTCAAGTGATACCGTACCGAACGAAGTCAATAAGTTCTTTTTGCAATGTAAACAAGTGTAATACATTGATTTGTTCGTATTAAAGGACCTTAGTGCTGAATTGTAAATTATTCTGTTCTTTTGTAACCCAATATCTTGCCATTGTTGCACGTTGTAGCCTACTATTTATTTATAGAGCATACAAAGTGGATAGGTGTCATTCACATAACTATAAATGCTAGTAATTCAAGTAACGATTGCCCCCCCCCCCACACTCCCCCCTTCCCGGTTCGGTGACGACGGCCGAGTCGTGTGTATGAAACAAACAATGGAATCAGTTGATATAACGAATACCTTAGATAGAATGTACAGTGCAGTCTATTTACTGATGGCCGGCTCAAAACAATATGAGGCCCTACGCGAATTCAGTAACTGGGGGCTCCCTGCAGGGTCATAACTGTAGTGTTAAAATAATTTTTTTCCCGATCTTTTCATTCATGTCGCTTCGAATCATTAAACAATCGACCAACCCCCTGTGGGCTGGGGGTAGAATAAGCCCACCGTACCCCTGCGTGTCGTAGAAGGCGACTAAAAGGGAACCCAAGATCACGGTTTGCTAGTGTGCCAAGGGTCTGCATGGCGGAGGGTTTTTAGTCCGTCTTGAACACTAGCAACCTCAACACTACGGTTTGCGAGTGCGCCTACGGTGTGTATGGCGGGCAGGTTTAACACCCGTCGCAAGCACTAGTCGGAAAGAGGTGAAGGGACATCCGGACAAACCGGGCCCGGGGTGGCTGCTTAGAGGATGTTTGGTGGTTTGAATCCCCTTTTGGGTTTGATTCCAATTTGCCCGTTCTGGCCACTGGGCTTTTCATCCTCATCCCCCAGCATGTTGGCCGTGTGCTGCAACCTAGTAATCCGTGGAGGCGGAGATCCTGGCTTTCGGGCTTTGGCTTCTTATTCCAGAGGACGGGTGGCCTGGGCGAGCCGGCTTAGGGTCAATCGGCTATGACCTTTCTGGTCCTGTCGATGTGGGGAGGCGGTTTGTGCTGTGTCCATCTGCATCACGGACCCGAACTGTTTGGGTTATCGACGGAGGTGGTGTGTACGGCTTCCTTGGTGGCCTCGCCTCTCGGCATGCTTAGGCTGCCACCTCTCGGAGATAGACGGCGGTGTTAGCTTCCTGGTGCAGGGCCCTGGAAATGCGGCTTCCGGCCCTGCATCACCCGAGTTCCGCGCGGGGCTTTATTTTCTGGGGAGCGCACCGCCGCGACTTCTTTTTTGCTTTCAATGGCAACTTCTTCCCCCCCCTCCCCCGCAAAAATTTCTTCCCCCCTAAATTCTTCCCCTCCTCGCCGCACTAGCAAGCGCCAGAGGAGGGAACCTGAGATGGTTGGGCCTGGTGCTCAGTTACCAGACTTGAGTAAGAGTCGGGACCAAGTCCCGAAGTTCCTGGTGGTGACAGGCGAGAGCCGAGATGTTACGCAACTCGGTCCATTCGCTGTACACAAAGCTTTGAAAGGGATCTGTGGTTCTGATCCAAAGAGTGTCTCTCGGCTCCGTGCTGGGGGATAACTTGTGGAGGTTGCAGACGATGGTCAGGCGAAGAGGCTTTTGAAAGCGAGTGCACTGGGGTCATGCCCGTTGCATGTCGAGCCGCATCGTACTTTAAACAGCAGCAAGGGGGTCGTGACATGCTTCGATTTGAGGGGTCTCAGTGATAATGTCATCCTGGGCGAACTCAATTCACAGGGTGTTACGGCTGTGAGGCGTTTGACACGGAAAGGCGAGAATGGTGCCCAGCCAACTGTCACCTTTTTCCTGACCTTTGATACGCCAGTTGCACTGCAGCACATTACTGCCGGTTACCTGCGCTTGAAGGTCAGGAGTTACGTTCCGAATCCGATGCGGTGTTTCCGCTGTCAACGCTTCGGCCATACCAGCCGCTCATGTAAAGGTAGGCCTACCTGTGTTTCCTGTGCTCAGGCAGCCCATGAAGGCGCTGACTGTGCTGTCCCGGAGCAGTGCGTCAACTGTGCGTCAACAGCAGTGCGTAAATTTGTTGGCTCTGCAACATCCATCTCTGCAGGGTCTTTTGGGTCCTTCGGACCCGGTTGCTGCCTTGCCGTCTACATCTGCCCAGCCTGCAAATGCTTCTGCTCCTGCTGCTGTTTCTGCTCCTGCATCTGTTCCCAGGCAGGTTAAAGCTTCAGCTAAGCTTCCACCTGCCCGGAGTGAACCACAGAAAACGAAGAAGAAGGCTCCTGCTGGTAAAGCCTCAACACCGCCCGTGAGGACGTCGCCACCAGGAGAGATGGTGAAACGGTCGTTGAACGGCCGGCTTGCTGAGGGGTCCGTTGTGTCCCCCTCAACATCTTGATGATACTTTGCCCATGGAGCAGGGAGAGATTTCCTGTTCCAATTCTCCGGAACTTTTTCCTCCTTCCGAGGACAACTTTGTTCTGAACCTCACTCCATCTTTTGATTCGGGTGAGGATTCGGATGTTTTCGGATCGCCCAGAGGAGGAGTTGAGGAGAATGATTCAATCTTCAGCCCGCCCTAATGACTGCGCATGCCATCGTTCAGTGGAACTGCCAAAGTTATCGGACCCATGCCGAAGAGCTGTGGCTGCTTTTGTCGCATTGGCGACCTCTGTGCTGCTGTCTACAGGAAACCTGCTTTAAGGCGTCAGATAATCCGGTTGTTCGAGGTTATTCTGTCTACCGTCTGGATGCTGACCCTGTGCCACGTGCACATGGTGGTGTTACAGTGCTGGTTCAACACTCTCAGCCGCATGCCAGTGTGCCTCTGCACACTAGGCTACAGGCGGTAGCAGTTAGAGTTTCTTTCCACTTCGATATTACTGTCTGTTCGCTTTATATGCCACCGGATGAGGTCTTTGGGGTTGGTGACCTGGAGGACCTGGTCCGCCAGCTTCCTGCCCCTTTTCTGTTGCTGGGCGACTTTAACAGCCACCATGTCCAGTGGAGGGGAGCTCATACAGATAACAAAGGGAGAATCCTTGAGGAGTGGATGCAGAGGGGGTCTGTTTGCATCCTGTAACCTGGCCACGGCCAATTGGTCAGCGGTGGACTTAGCCTTTTGCTCGCTGGCCATCCCAGTTCACTTCACTTGGGGTGTCACTGCCGATATGCATGGAAGCGATCACCTCCCCATTGTGTTGTCCACAACACAAGGGGGTTCTGTGGCTTCCAGGCCAGCCCGGTGGGCATTTAAACGTGCTGAATGGTCAGCTTTTGCTGAGGCTGCTGTATTTCAGCGTGCGGTTGAGGACATTTCTGATGTGGATGAACTTTCCACTCATTTCGCTGATGTGGTCCTTGCTGCTGCTCATGCTACTATCCCGCGTACGTCCACCCAGCCGCGGCGGGTTCCTGTTCCGTGGTGGACACCTGCTTGCGGGCAGGCCGTTCAGGCCCGCCGGCGAGCGTTGCGTGCATTTACAGTCAGCCCAACTGCTGACAACTTTGTAGCCTTTAAGCGCTGCCGTGCCCGTGCCAGGTTTGTCATCCGTGAGGCTAGACGTGCTTCGTGGGCAGTTTATGTTTCGACGATCACGCGCTCCACGCCTTCTCAGCAGGTGTGGCGGAAGGTGCGCCAGATCTCGGGGAAGACCGTGCCTTCCCCGGTTTCACAGCTGAAGGTGGCGAATACCGTGATCTCTTCTGTGCCGGATATCGCCGACTGTCTTGCGTTTGCGTTTGCGCAGGTTTCGAGTGATAACCATTATGATCCTGGTTTCCTCAGAATAAAGCGTAGTGAAGAGGCTCACCCTCTAGACTTTCGCTCCGACGGGCTAGAGGAGTACAATTCACCGTTCACCAGGCAGGAATTTGTTTCTGCTTTGTCCAAGTCGCATGACTCCGCCCCAGGGCCTGATGATGTTCACTATCAGCTGTTGAAACATCTGCCTCTTGCCTCCCAGCAGTTCTTGCTGGAGATGTTCAACCGTGTGTGGGCAGAAGGCTCTGTTCCGGCAGCGTGGAGGTCAGCAGTGGTCATCCCGATTGTGAAACCGGGCAAAGACCCTACTGCTCCTTCCAGTTATCGCCCAATCGCTCTGACTAGCTGTGTCTGTAAACTTATGGAACGGATGGTCGGTGATAGGTTGGTCTGGGTGCTGGACTCACGGGGAATCTTATCTGCGTCCCAGTGCGGCTTTCGACAGTTTCGGTCAACCATTGATCATCTGGTTGCCCTTGAATCGGATGTGAGGGAGGCTTTTCGCCTGCGTCAACATCTGGTTCAGGTTTTCTTTGACTTGGAGAAGGCGTATGATACGACGTGGCGTTATGGGATTCTCCGTAATCTCTATAACTATGGCTTGAGGGGACAGATGCCACTGTTGCTTTCTGCTTACCTCTCAGGCCGTTCTTTTCGCGTTCGTGTCGGGGCGACTCTTTCCCGCCCGTTTGTTTTGGAGAATGGTGTGCCTGAAGGAGGTGTTCTTAGTGTCATCTTGTTTGCTATAGGGATCAACCCCATTGCTCAGCAAGCTGCTGTTCCCCAGTCATTGTTTGTCGATGACTTCGGCCTGCGCTTTCGGGCAGCTCGCATGCTGACCTGCGAGCGGCAGCTACAGCTAGCAATTAACAGAGTCCAGACCTGGGCGGTACGTAATGGTTTCCGGTTTTCTCCGGACAAGACTGTGTGCATCCACTTTTGCCGCCAACGAACACTGCACCCGGATCCTTGCCTGTACTTGGAACAGGCACAAATTCCTGTTGTCCCACAGGCACGTTTCCTGGGTCTGGTGTTCGATTCCAGGTTGTCTTGGCTTCCACACTTGCGTCAGCTTAAAGACAAGGCTTTGCGGGCGCTTAACATCTTGCGGGTCCTGTCAGGCACTTCATGGGGTGCCGATCGCACTGCCATGTTGCGCCTCTACCGAGCCCTTGTCCGCAGCAAACTTGATTATGCGTGTATGGTCTATGATTCGGCTAGTGACTCCACTCTCCAGATGTTGGACACTGTGCATCACAGTGGCCTGCGTGTGGCGACTGGGGCATTTCGAACTTCTCCAGTGGTAAGCCTCTATGCTGAGGCCTCGGAGCCACCTTTGGCCATTCGTCGGCGACAGCTTGCCATTCAGTATGCTGTGCGTTTGCGTGCTGTGCAATCCAGTCCTGCTTGGTCCATGGTTTTTGGGCCAGACTTGCGAGTCGGTAGACGCAGGGTGGGTAAAGGTAATTTCCGCGAAAGGCTCCAGCAGTCCTGTCAGGAGATAGACTTTGAAATGCCCTGCGTCTTGAGGCTTGGGAGAATGCCAGTTGCCCCTTGGCTTGTCCCAGGTAGCAGTTTCATTTTTGCTCTGGCGTCCCTCCCGAAGGGTTCCACTCTACCAGCAAGGTACTTACAGGAGTTCCGGCGGCTGAGTTCTCAGTACGCCGGTTATCAGCGCCTGTTTACTGATGGGTCGAAGTCCGACGTTGGCGTGGCGTGTGCTTGTGTGTGTAAGGGAGTAACGGTTGCCCATCGCCTTCCATCAGGCTATTCTGTGTTCTCTGCAGAGCTTTTGGCTCTTGGTTTGGTGGTGGAATGGATCCTTGACCTTCAGGGCACGCATTTCATTATCTTTAGTGATTCCATGAGTGCCCTGGAGTCCTTGGCGACTTACAATCCTCGTAACCCCTTGACACAACGTGTCCAAGCTTTGCTTTCCCGCTTGCCTGGCCAGCGGAAAACCGTGCTTTTCTGCTGGATCCCGGGCCATGTTGGGATAGCAGGGAATGAACAAGCTGATTCTGCTGCGAAAGGGGCCCTTTCTGGCCCACTCGGTAGGGATCTCAGCCTTGTTCCCTCAGATGCCTTTCCAACTCTGCGTCTGAGGTTACACGCTTTTTGGCAAACCTTGTGGGACAGACAGGATGGTAATAAATTACGGGCCATTAAAGGCACTGTCGAGGAGTGGCACTCGGCGTGTCGCCGCAGTCGCCGTGAGGAGGTTGTGTTGGCT
>JAHWFP010271614.1:0-18397 GCA_023313725.1 Lithobius niger
CGACATACCGGAAGGATTTATGTCCCTTTAAAAGAAAGGCTACCGAAGGATTGCAATACTGATATTCCATGATTTTAAGCTAAGTACGGATGGGCCATTACTATTTTTTTTAGACAATTCTTTTTTAGATATCTAAATACAAGGGTCGGAAAAATAGTGTGTGCCTTTATTGACACTTTCCATTGAAACTGTAGCCCTTTGCCTCCCCCTCCCCCATTTTAGAAAGGCTGCGAACACCTACGAACCTTACCTCAAAACATCAAATGAGTGCGTTTACGCTTTCTAAACATTAAGAGTACCCTAGCCACCGTTTAGTGTCTATAGTGGGTCTCCAGAATGAAGGCCATCAGCCCTAGAAATCGCAACATGCTATTCGAGCACTCTGTCAACAAGGAGACATATAATAGATTGGCTAGCAAACAGGAAGTCAAGTGGAGAAAGGCCACCACTGCTCACTCCATTAATGTCGAGAAGCACGTTACCTCCTTGGTACTCCACCTACGAAGCTGACCTCTACCTCAAAAGCCACGCGTCATTTGGAAAAATCAACACCTGAAACTTCCAGAACACACGCGCTACCAAGCTAGGTAAAGAAAGCCAGCCACTTCAAATCGGGATGGGAAATTCAGCCCAGCAACACCGACAAAACACGCGTGAAATGAAGGATTATCCTATGGCTGACGTTTATTTGAAATTCGAGAATTTGGCTGTTTTTACGCCGGTTAGCCAAAACAAATAAGGGCCGTTGCTTGGATGGTAAAACCTTTATTTTTCCGACCACCTACCGACCCATAATTCGACGTACAACCTAGTTTTAGCTTCTAGACCACAAGGACCTTACTTTTCTGTAATCGTACAATTTTTAATAATAATTTAGTGTCCTTTAATTGACATTTTTAAACCTTAGAAGAGAGGGAAGGGGGAGGAGGGAACTATACTTTGTACATCATGGATTTAAAATTGTACGTAGGTTACCTGGTTTACACTATTTGTTAAATAGTGAAAATAGATAGTGCATATTGATGTTGTATAGATATTGCATTTATTGGAAATAATATACATTTAACAGGTATGCAGGGAGGGTGGGGATGAGTGCAGTGTATGTACTGCTAGCCACTTTTACCACTGACCTTTTATTAACACCTTAGTGTGATACCACTGCTTTAAGCATCACCTCTATTATGTATTATGTAATACCTTGTTGGGAGTGGACTATTCCTAGCACTTCCCTTATGCTAATGAGTTTACAATAAGAACCCTGTGCACCACAGAAAGTGGGCTGCACACCGTAAACTCACTCTAGCTGCCTAGTGGTTTGTTATTGACAGGCAGGCTCCTGGCCCGGCCTAACCACCGGTTACTGCACAGCTATACTTCCTTCGCGGCCTAAAGTTTGTAGCACACTACTCCATTCCGTTCCGTCCGTTCCGTCACGTCACGTCGCAGGCTGTCGAATTTCTGTTTGGATTAAAGCCATGTAAATTAGAGAAGCCGCGTATACTGCTCCGCCCTGTTCCTTGACGACCCGTCGGCCAATGGACGGGAATGTCGAGGCAGAATCCTTTCAGTAAAAAACTAATGGTATCGGAAAAGTGTACCACACCTGCCTTCAGTCGATGGCCGTCGTCGTCCGTCACGCGCCTGCGCACAACGCCTTTCCGCCTTCAGACGCGAACCTATTTCAGTTGCCTTCTGGACTTATATGTCATCATGCCCGAGCGTAAAGAATTAGTACCTAATTTACTACGACTTTCTATTTAATTTCCTACTTAAGGTCACTACAAGTCCTTCTTCATTTGCATTGCCGATTCGTGCACGATCAAATTTAAAAGCTCAGTGGAGCCGACTGAAACGTTTAGCAACGGAAGCCATGTGCACTGGACCATCCGTTGCCCTCAATCGTCGGAACGGAACGGAACGGAGTAGTGTGCTACAAGCTAAACTGTATAAAGGAAATTACTAATGTTAAAATCTATTAAAAATGTTAAGTTGAAGTATATACATTGTTTTTAGTACTTCAATGTTTGTTGTTTTTTTACCATGTTTTTTTTTTCCTTTTACTAAAATGCGTGCATTATGTGACAATTTGCATCTTCTTTCATCGTGGATCTTCATTTATGCATGTGTTGCCTTTTTTATCGTGTTGTTTTGATGTCTTTGCATTTGTTGTGTAAGGTGACGTATGTTTTACATAAATTCAATTTTATTGCTTTTTTGGTATATAATAATATAATATAATATATAGAGACGATGCTCGAGGCATCCACCCACCGAAATTCCCAGGCAGCAGATGTTAAGTGGAAGAAGTACCACCATTATTACAGTTGTTTTTTGCCGCATGAGGGAGGAAACCGGAGTACCCGGAGGAAACCTCGTGCAACGGGCGGAAAACAACCGGAGAAAACCCGTACATATACACTTCCCATCGCCAGGATCGAACCCGGGTCTGTACGAAGCCAGAAATGTACAATGGGACTAGGACGCCTATCGAATCTGACGTCCCAGTGCTCACAGCTACCCGTGCACCCGTATGGTAGCCAAGTTGCCACACGTGAGCAATAGCTCTTGTGGGGTGCAGGTGCATACGGCCTTTTGTACGGGTTGCTGGGTACACGGATAGCCGCAAACACTGGGGCGTCAGGTTTGATAGGAGCCTTGGTGCCGGCTGCACATCTCTGGCTTCTTACAGACCCTGGGTTCGATCCTGGTGATGGGAAGTGTACATGTACGGGTTTCCTCCGGTTGTTTCCCGCCCGTTGAACGACGGTTTCCTCCGGGTACTCTGGTGGTTTCTTCCCTCCTGCGGAAAAAAACAACCGACACGATTGTGGTTTTCGAAGTGGCGTCACAGGGTCTTTTTCGCATAGCGCCGTTCACAGGGTGTGCACGGACCTTAGGCTTGAATTTTTTTGGGAGGGGGGGGGGAAGGACCGAGACACGTTGGCACACCGAGTTTCATGATGCCCACACTGCTGGTTTTTGAGCCCTGACAGTTCCTTCCACTTAAGCCGTTTTGAGCCTTCAAAAGGCTTAATGGCCAACACCTTCAACCAATCAATCCATCAATTCCCTTCCTCACTCAAATGTAACTATAAAATATTTAGTTACGAACTGTACAGTTTTAAAAAAGGAATATTTATCTAAACTTTTTTTACAGTTATACTTTTTATTTATTTTTTATTTCTCTGACGGTCGGGAGTATTTTGCATTAGTTTTGCAGTATTTACAGTATTTCATTGACATTACAATTTGTATTATTATCTTGTGTGGAATCTGAAACCCAAGTTCTGTCTCGTTAATACGGTACGATAAACGAACAGAAAATAGCTGGTGTTCAGTCCAAACCTATCAGATAACTGCAACATTTATGACATACACGTCCGTAGAACGTAGGAAGGAGTTACTATCAGTATCTGTTTGAATGGATTTTGGCCAATGAAACTTATATTTATGTAGCCCGTGTTATATCTATGCACCCCTGTTAGGGCGGATTTATTTCCGGATAATCCCACGACCACTCCTCCACTTAAGTGGTCGATGCCACTTATCTTAAGATTGATGACAGGCAAATTGTAGAAAATAGCTCTTCAAAGGTCAAGCCCGATGGAGGGAAGGTACACCCGATGGAGAGAAGGTACACCTGCTACTCATGAAACAACAACAGTAAACAAACAAGTGTTGTTAAATTGCTATTCTGGACTCGTTGCTAATTCAGAGGAAAACACAATCGGGGTGTCGAGTTTCGAGTTGCGCTTTACCAAATCGCGTGCAGTTGATACCAAAAAAGCTTACTACGACGGCTTACATCCGCAATCACATTCGAATTATGATGAAAGCGTCATGGCAACCAGTGAATTGGTCACGCTAACCAGTGCGTTTATACCTTCTAGATTACGTACTTTAGTTGTGGTTCGTGTTAAAAAAAACCACTGTAAAGAATCCACTGTTGCTAGATTTAGTGGACTGTTGCATACTAACGATTTGAAAAAATTCCTTAAACGCCCACTACCGGTGGCCAATGGTTGATTCTTACTCAAATAAATTGGGAGCAATACAAGCGGACTCCCGTCCCTTTTGTTATCCCTCCACTTTTCTAGTGGAAAATGTTATTGTTATTATTAATGCACGGCGGTGACGTCACGCCAACACATCCCCATGCTAAAAGTGTAGCCGTTATATACGGTTAATCTGAAAACCCACACACGTGACCGTGGGTTAATTTTGATAACCCACACTTTTTTTGATAACCCACACTTTTTTGGATAATCTAACACTTTTTCCGCGCTCCACACAACCACTGCTCTGCGAAGTGACATACTTTGCAAAACTACCGTACACAACACAAATTCAACCAACATAAATAAGCACATTTGCAACCTGCGACATTTATCGTACTAACACGAAAAAAAAAAACCTCGCGTAGGCTACTATGCTAGAACCCCACCCATGTAAGAATGGCCCAATCCGCCAACCTTTCGCTCCGACAGTACTAAAACTAGGCTACCGACACTTGTAAACACACCTAAATACACCTAAAAACATACGATACTCAAGCGAACAGCACATTTATAACCTGGCGACATTTTCCGCACTAACACGAAGAAAAAAAAAAACCTCGCGTGCGATGCTAGCCCCCTCCCCACCCCCATGCATTAATAAATAGTCCAAGCCGAACCCCCCGACAACCTTCGTTCCGACGGAACGAAAACTAGCCTACTGACACCTTTTAAAACACACCTAAAAACCTACGAGACTCAAGCGAATAGCGATTTTATACGCTATATCTTATTTAAACTAATAAAGTAGAAAAAATACGGTTTTACCTTAAACACAAACGTCGGTGACTGGGACTGGATATAGGGACGTCCTCGCGTGCGTGAGACTTTCACAGACAGGAAGTTTAAACCGGAAGTTTGAGTTCAAGAATTTACGTCATGTTTCACAAATAAAATTTTCAAATAAATTTTTGTTTAATCTCAAATAACTAAATATGTTGGCTCGACGTCACACCTTAGCATTAAAATACGTATCCGTGAGTCTTTGTCGATTTACCGATTATAATTGCTCTTGAGCTCGAACGGCTGGCTAGTCCACTATCTCGGGGCTGGAGGGAGATACTCGTGGGCTTCGCCCACTCGTGATTCCCTACACCCCCTCGATAGTGGACTAGCCGTTTATCGCTCGCGAGCAATTATAATCGGTAAATCGACAAAGACTCACGGATATCTACTACTTATTATTATTATTATATTATAAAATCCACCCAAAACCAGAACTGGTATAAGAGAAGCACATACTAAAAGTTCGAAAGTTAAATGAAACTTCAATCTTCAAGGTTTCATTTAACTTCCAAAGTATTATTCGGTGCGATTAACTTTGCTAATAGGATTAACCTTGGCGGCATTTCCATCGTTGAATGATATCACTACTTTCAAAGGGCGACCCTTTTTGGGAACTTGGCGGCTACTCTTATACCGGTTTTGGTTTTGGGTGGATATCACACCTTTCTTAGGACTGTGAATTTACAAAGGGTAACACGGTCTCACGTCTACCTTTTTTATGGAAGAATTTTATGTCTATAAATTTTCTCATTCATAATTTTAACATTTGCGATTCTCCAATTAGCCTTTACATCAGCCAAGTTGACACAGTTTAGAATGTGATTCATGCTAAACCTAAGCAAACTTAAGCATGTGATACATCCATGAATCACATGCTTAAGTTTGTTCAATCCCACTTTTGAGCACACTGGTTAACAAACGCTGATTTCATTCGTTTCGCTGACACATTCTTATATTCTTGTCGAATTAAATTTTGTACAAAATAAATAAGAAAACCAAATCACATGATAAATGACAGAACTGCATTCGACTTTGTGAAAATATTGCTCTGGTTCGAATAATTTTATTCCCCGAATTACTTGTAGTATAAACGTGTCGCCCGCCAAGGTAAAACGGTAACATCCAGATAATATGTATACATGAGCATGGCGACCACTAGACACGTTATGTCTTTACAGCAAAGGGAGTTTGGCTGTTTTCAGGCATGTGAGGATAAATATCAATGCGACAGAAAAGGCTGAAACTTGTTTGATCGGGAGACTTTGGTCGCCTGACAACATAAAAGTCACTGTTAGATCCATAGCTTAACGTTTTCTTGTTGAAAAAACGACGTGAATAACGTTGATATTTGCCTAATTCTTACTACTACTAACGCTTTTTTTTTTTGTATCACGAAAATAAATTCTTCCATGCGGTAAATAAAGCTGGTTTTTAGCTCATTTTACAGGTATTGCTCTGGAGATGTGCCCTCTTCATATGGACCTTTCTAATTGGTCAAGTGGTTCAGGGGTTAGGGAGCTCCAAAGGTCCAAATTGATTGTTTTACATTGTTTTAAACAATGTTTTTATGCAACAATGCCAAACTGACAATTAAAGAAATTCATGCGTTTGCAAGGAGATACTACAATACTAATAAAAATGCTAATCAAATGAAAAAAGGTGACTGCTGTCCTCAAAATATAACGAAACCAAAAAAAAAGAAGAAAAAGAAATGGACCAGAAAACTAGATTGCCATTTCAAAATGGATTTCATCAATTTGGACCAAAAATTACTGATATCTACCGCAAAACAAAACTTGTTAAGGATTCTCGCTAATCTTTTCGGCTGTGTGAAGTCGTTACATCAAACGCCAAGCTCTTTCGCCAAGCTAATCCCACCGACTAATAAATACTTCAAACGTTAAATGAAATAATTGTAAATTGCGCAATAAGCAATTTTCATATATTTCATTTAACTTTCTAACTATTACTCGGTGGGATTAGCTTGGCGAAAGAGCTTGGCGTTTGATATCACGACTTCACACGGCCGAAAAGCTTGGCGGGAATCCTTAACAAGTTTTGTTTTGGGGTAGATATCCTTTACTGATTAACCTCTCAATTTAATTGGTAATACGTTTATTTGGATTTTTGAGAAGTATCACTGATTAGTGTAAACTCTGGCAGCATCATACAGTCCTTCGGATTCTTTGGAACTATTTCTACACGCATGCGCATGGCGAAATCATTGAATTACACTGGACGTAAACGTAAATGAAAGCACCGCTTCGAATCATTAAGCCCTAACCAGACTGGCTGCTCGCGGCTGCACGGAGTCACAGTATGGTGTAAAAAAGACTTCAACATTGGTCCTTAACGCAACACCAACCATACGATTGTACAAATGTTGACCTTGTAGGCGCGTAGTCCCGCATCGCTTCGCAGGAAATCTTCTTCTGTCTGGAGAGGCCTTTAGTTTCCTGTAATGTTTTTATGTATAATTCCTGATCGAATATTATTGTCGAAAGACGTTATTATTTACTCTAAACCCAAAACAATAAATTGTCAAGAAACCAGCCTAATTTCAGCCGTTGAACGTCTTTCATATTTTTTTTTTACGTGAAAGGTTCAGCTATGTACTACTTTTTCGAATAATATATAATGAACTAGTTGTGCCCGTGCGCCTGCTGCGGAGGGGGGGCCCCCCCCCCCACCCCCCCCACGTAAGTTTTTAGGTTTAAGTAAGTTTATTGCACTCCAAAGCATTTCAATAGATACAATGGCAACAAATCATGAGAGTGTAGATCTGTGTTGCAGAGTGAACTCGTATGCAACACAGAACCAACAAAGAAAATAATTAAAAATCCGTAGATGGCAACAGATTCTGCATAAAATAATATGAAAATATGTCAGATTACAATATAAACAAAAAAGTAAGTCAAGTACATATCTACACAAGTCGAGCTAGATATACAAAAACAATAAGGGTATTAAATATTAATAATAAACAAGGATTCAAGGTCAGCAAGCCCAACAATCCATTCGCGTAAAAAAAAAGGGTTAAAGGGTTTAACGAGCGTTAACCACTCCTGGTCATCTGCCCGAAGCCCTAAGGCCCTATGTCTGCAACAATCCATTCGCGTACCTTCGATTTGAAACAATGAGCTGATCGGATGGTTTTAAAGTGAAATGGTAGGGCATTATAAATCTTTGGGGCCTGATATAGAAAACTTTTATGTAGAATTTCCCGTCTGGCTTACGGTATCAAAATGTGGAGCTGACTGTAAGCTCTAGTATTAAAAAGAGCGACAGCTGTGTGTTCAACAGTTTTTTTGTACACAACCAAGGTTTTCTCAACGTACAGTTGCGTAAGGGATAATAATTTATGTTGTACAATTGAATAGAGGGGCAGACGGTGTTTTGTATTTATGGGAACCCAAAGCTCTAATAAATTTTGTTTGAAGAGTAATTAATGGTTTCAAGTTAGTAAGATAAGTTCCGCCCCAGCTCGTGATTCCATATTGAAGATACGACTGTACCAACGCAAAATAAATTTGCCTCAGGAACGAGGATGATACAACTTTTCGTAAAGTGTAGATTTTGTACAAATAGTATCTTAGCTTATTTATTGCAGACGTGTTGTACATGTTGTTTCCAACACATTCTTTGGTCTAAAATGACACCAAGATAACGAATAGATTCAACTTTTACCAACGTGGGACATGTACACTTGACACTGCAACCCTGTCCCCCCCCCCCCACCGCACCGCGTTGCACCCCCTTTCTGCACTCCCATAGTGTGGGTTCTGAATATCTCTCCGCTTCCCTCCGGCACCTTACGGATTTGGTCTTTGGTTTTAAATTTATTAAAATATATCACATATAGCCTCCCCCTACAATTACTTTAACCCCAATCCCCACACTCTTACCCCCTGCCGGATACGTATACGTGTCCCCGGACATATCCCCTTTGGTGCAGCCCCGGAAAAGTCGCATGCGTGTGGTTGACTGAAGGCTAAAAAACCCTATCATTGAGAAATCGAGCATTCAGTAAGCAAGTAATTCCATGGCATTACCCCCCAACCACACTTGCCCCTCCGAAAACGCGGCCCCGTGACATTTCACCTTTGGTGCAGCCCCGGAAAAGTCGCATGCGTGTGGTTGAAGGCTAAAAAAAAACCTATCAGTGAGAAATCCAGCATTCAGTAAGTAAGTAATCCCATGTTTAAGTTAATCCTTTTAAACAATTGACCTCGGTACCACGCATTGCGAATTGTTGCAAGGAACGATTGTGACAGCCCACTTAAAAGGCAATTATATCCATTTTGACATGCATGTTTGACTTTTGGATTGCGGTAAGAATACGTTACTTACGTCCGATATAACAATTTAATTACTGCATCACCGAAACACGACACGGAGATCGCCATTGTTTTGCTGGAACGCTCAGAAATTAATGCCGACAGATGTCACTTTTCGATTTCGACACGTAGCCGAGTGAGATAGCTGTATTGACTGTGAGGAGGTCAAGCGTCTGACGGCCTTAGCTGGCCGGCAGTGTAGTGGCCAACTAAGGCCGTCAGACGCTTGAGCTCCTCACAGTCAATACAGCTATCTCAATCGGCCGCAAGTCGAAATCGAAGAGCTCCGTCTGTCGGTATTAATTTCTGCGCGTTCCAGCAAAACAATGGCGACCTCCGTGTCGTGTTTTGGTGATGCAGTAATTAAATTGTTATATCGGACGTACGTAACATATTTTTACCGCAATTCTTGTGGTTAGTTATTGTGTAAGTGATCCAAAAGGCAAACATGCATGTCAAAATGGATGTAATTGCCCTTTAAAAACAATTCAACTCCTTTCTGGAAGTGAGCATTTAGGAAATAAATGCGCCTTTCCATCGTATCAGGCTATCAATTTCGCGGCCCGAACCTATCGTCGTTTCGTTTGGTTTAAAGTTGTCTGGTTTAGTAGACACGGGTTTTTTTTTTTTTTTTAGCTCAAACGCCGACAATGGTACATTCTACGCGACTAAAACTTTGTTGCCGCTTTGGTGCCAAAATAATACGCCAAAATATGATCCAAATAGCGGTGCGGCAGGTCTGGTAAGTGACGCCATCTCTGCGAAGACTTTGGAAAAAGTGCTATAACCCGAACTTGTAGTCCAATGCCGTCAACAGACGGCGACATGGCAGGTTTGGTTAAGTGGCGCCATCTGTTTGAAGACATTGGAAAAGTGTCCTAGCCAGAATTTGAAGGCGAATCCCGTCAACAGATGGCACTACAGGGTGGGGTACTTGATTGTACGACGGAATGGCGAGGCCAGTGCACTTGACTGCTGCTGCCTGTCTATACAGGGTGGTCCACAAAAAACAGACGACCCAAAATGTTTTAAGTCCAACTTTTCTAGCTAGCACCTCTCAGAACAGGAGAGAACAGAAAATCAAATCTAATCAAACTGGAAAATTTCTGTCCTCTACTGGTTCTGAGAGGTGCTAACTAGAAAAGTTGGACTTAAAACATTTTGGGTCGTCTGTTTTTTGTGGACCACCCTGTACATGTAGATTTTATCGAAAAAATGTTAAAGAGTTTTGTTATAATATCTTTTGTTTGAATTACGTGTAATCAAGTTACAATTCATTTTTGCACCTCTGACTTCGGCGTTTTGTTGAACCACTGCAGAATAGCGTCAACCCCAACAATTTCTTTCATTCCGACAGGTGGAGTTAGTGACAGGTGCGCCGGCTTTCTTTCCTTACCTCCTAAAGCCCAGATTAAAACGAACGAGACCAAAATATGGTTGTGAGCCATTTAAAAAGGTCAACAGAAACATCAAATTTAACAGAAGAGTTATTTTGAATTGTTTTTTGTTTCTCCATACATGTAGCCAGCACAGCTGTGGCTTTGTCTATGCCATGTAAGTCACAAAAATAAAACAAAACAACGTTGAAAGTAGACAATCAGCAGATTTTCTTGATTGTGAATAACCGACATAAGCCTGTGTGCGATTCTAAAAGATGAATCCAACCTCGAATTTTGTCAATACAGCATTCTAGTATTTTTTTAAACTTTTTTTTCATGTATGTTAAGAATCTGTTTCCGATGTGACGCTCGAGTTGAGGCTTGTGTGAAATGAAAAAACTGTGGAAAGTAGGACTAGGCAAGAGTTTTGGTCACTTGATCAATGGCGTAAGTAGAAACTGAGTGGTTCTCACAAAAACTTGAAACGAACCTCGAAATTAGCAGTGAGAATTACGAGCACAATTTCGACAAATAGTACAAGAATTGGAGTAACAGGAACTGTCGTGTGCTCCTTGATAACTAAATAAAAGAATTTACTGTGAATATTTGAAAAAAAAATTCCATGCATTTACCGTGGTTCGAATACATTTCTCCACCGGGTAGAGAGTTTGTTGAGAGAAGCCCGATTGAGATTTCAAGCCGTGTCAGTCTGGCTCAGCGGTAGGACCTCGGCCTTTAATTTCAAAGGGCGTGGGTTCGATTCCCCGCTCAGCCTGCCTGACATATAAGTCCAAAAAGCAACGTAAATAGGTTTGCATCCGTATTTAGTTAACCAATTTCGAGGTCATTGGCTTTTCGTCCCGTTTAAGTTAAAGCAGTTCGTAAATCTCTCTCTATATATATCATATCAAAAACCAAAACTAGTAAAAGGGGACGCCAAGTTCCGAATGGTTCGGCCCTTCAAAGGAGTGATATCAACACACCAAAACATTCGCACCGCTTAATAGTTCGAAGGTTAAATGAAAACTAGAACATTGCTACTTTCGGTAGCAATGTTCAAGTATTCATTTAACGTCCAAACTATTATTCAGTGCGATTATGTTGGCCAATGTTTTGGTGTGTTGATATCACTCCTTTGAAGGGCCGAACCATTCGGAAATTGGCGGCCCCTTTTACCACTTTTGGTTTTTGATATGCTATCACTCCCTTTTTTTTTTAATTATGTATTGACTCAACTATACTACCGTGCAGATGTGCAATAAAGTGCCACGTCAACAAGAAATTGGTTTTCAACAATTTGCTACTACCTTCTGCATATAGGCCGAACCATTCTCAATTTAGTCACCTATTTATAGGTTTTTGGTTTGGTTTTAATTTTGTTGTAATTTGTTTTATTTAGTCAGTTTTGGTGTGTTGCTATCACTCCTTTGAAAGTCCGAACCACTCTCAACTTGGTGGCCTCTTTACCATTTTTTGGCTTTGTTTATTTTGCTTTGGTTATTTTTACAGTTGGTTTATTTTTCGTGAATTGGACGTGAGTACAATTTCTTTGCAACGTTGTTTAGATTTAGCGTGATACACTAGTGTGTGTCGAGGCACGCACGTCAGTATACGCGTTCTCATTGTCCGAACTTTGGCCGTTCAATGAGAGACGATGCCGACAATACCAACAATGGTTATAACAATATTTTCGTACTTACGCGCCCTCCCACGCCATCCCCGTTACGCCCCAGGCTCTAAACCATGAAAGGTATGCAGTTCGTATTGTAATGCACCCATTCGTCCAATTTCATAGCTGGAAGCCTTCCCGTTATCTCGGTAGCCTTGAATAATCACCCTATGGGATTTAACAAGGGGATGAGCGAACTAGCTAGCTATGTGTTACTACAGATTTTCAACGTTATTGAGGTTCAGATTTCGCATTGAAAGCAGCATTCCTACACGAGTTAATTTTTGTCAGGTGGGTCGTTGCTCTCGATTTCAACACAATTTAAGCTTTTGTACCGCATTATTATTTTTCCACAAGTACCTGAAATGTGCCAACTATGCTTCAAAATATACGACACTGCTGCTATGGCGTCGCGCTACAATGGTTTACAACCTCGACAATTGAATTGATGTGATGTTTGTTGTGATGTTTGTTGCCTAACTTGGCACGACAACACTAGCGTGTGTCTCGATATTTCGCTGAGGAGCAGACTTGTCTGCGGCCTTGCAGTGCTGGAAACACCGGTTCTCGTCAGATCTCCGAAGTTAAGCAGTATTGGGCTGGATTGATACTTGGTTGGGTGACCGCCTGGGAATCTGGCTGTTGCAGACATAGGGCCTTAGAGCTTCGGCAGATAACCAGGAGTGGTTAACGCTCGTTAAACCCTTTAAACCTTTTTTTTAAACAAACGAAGCTTCAACAATCAGCAAGAGGGCGAGCGGGCTCATTCTTGCCACGGTAGCAAAAGAAAAAGGCCGAGCAAACGACAATGAAACGGATTTGTGTTCTAACAATTAGAAACAAACACTATTGCTTCAATAATGTTAACCATTACAGCAGAGTTCAATCAGCGGGAATCAGCTACACCGGTCAGCTAGACCGGCGTACGTTACCCCGGGGCACAAGTAGTAGTTGTTATTAACCGAGAGCTGATTGTCTGAGTGTTGTGTTATTTCGTTACGTTGTTGTTGTTGTTGTTTATTTATTTTTACTGTTGAATAATAATACGAACAATGGTTGCAACAATAATTTTGCATTTATGCGTCTCTTCAGGGCCAGGAGATTCTAGCTGCAACATCCATTTTAGAAAAAGGCACTTCCTAATACGACGCTTCACCTGAAATTTAGATTGGCAGCATTCGCTAGTGAGTTGTCCCTGTGAGCTGTACGTGTCATTATACCCTTTATACTCTATCAGAATTAACACGGGAGCTAGCGTATTAGCTAGGTAGCTAGTTACCAGCAACACAAATCAATGTTATTGAGGGCATTTTTCTCCATAAAGGACATGTTTCCACACTTTAATATTTAGGTTTTCTTCGTTACTGGACACAAGACAACTGATTCCAACGATTTGTAAAGATTTCTACCGCATGGGGAATATGCACCAGTAGGATGACATCAGCTTGTTATAGTAAAAGTCACAGTCTGCCAGTGAACCGCCGACAACAATTATGATCTGACAACAATTAAATCTTAAAACTTGGCGGCGACACACTAGCGTGTGGCTAGATATCACTCTCACTGTTCTGGATCTTAGTATGTTAAGATGTAGATTATTATGTACAGGTGACCGGAAGTGATTAACGCTCGTTACAACTCCCTTTCATTAGTATGTAGATATTATGTGATTTTTGCCAGGGATTGGCTTCCCTGTCACACGCTGCTCCCCCCCCCCCCCCTTACCTTGCTCGGGCATGTCATTGCAGCGTTACACATAACCAGTTAATAAACTTATGTACCTTTCTATTAACCATAATAAGTTACTTACTTTCAAGTAACTCTGCCATTTGCAGTAAACCTGCAATTATCTTAAGGTTTAAACGGCCAAAACAAGTCCTCGGCAGAGGCTAAAAACCTGATTGATTGATTGATATTTTATTGAGCCGATAAGGCCTCTAAGCCATTCGCTCATAAACTTAACAAACTAAAAACTACTTACAGACTAATACAATCAAACAGACCGGCTGACTCCAAGAAACCCAAGAAGCCGGCTAATTCTAGGTACCCATGACAACACGAGGGGGTGGGGGGGGGGGGACGGACCCAAGCGTGAGTAATTGGATTACAGCACAAACCCTTCCGTAGCCCGGCAGAACCCTAATACCCGGCCTAGGAACCCCCTACCTATGGGGTCATGCGGTGCAACCCCCAGAACCCTCGCAAAAGATCCCCAACCTGAAGACTATTTACCAATAATGTAACTCGTTCATTGATAACCAATTGATCATTGTTTGTCGATCACTAAGACCGAAATAATTGTAACGCCTAGAATTTTACCAAGCAAGGACATTACCTTTATTGCCAATTGTAGCAAACAATATGTTGCACTTTACCCATTTGTAATCCACACTGTGATGGATTGTTACTCCGCAGTGGCCATTCCCCTTTTGTTGATCTCTTTTATTTTTCCTCCGCAACTCTCCGTTGGTGAAGATGCAGCTTCGTAAACCAAGTAATCCGTAACTCAGGCAATGCTTTTTTTGCACCAAGATGGAAACCAAGCCGCCCTCTTTTAGGCCCGAGTCAGAACAAACTGAAAAGAATTGCTCGTCTGCTTTTCGTCAATAGTAACGACACTGACGGGACTCAGCCAGTAGATACTGGTACAAAGTTAGCGCCTTTATTCCCAAGGAACTTAATTTCCAAGGAATATCGTCGATTTTCTGTGACAGCATGACAAAGGCTGCAGGTCAGAACGGAGCTTCACGTCCCCTACTAGTATAAATAGTGAATGGATTAAAAGGGGTAAATTGAAGGTGAATGGCAACTGGGAGAGACAATCACAGCCTTTAATGCAAACAAGGGGAGAAATCAACCTGTCGTTATTAAAAATTCCCTCCTCCCTGAGGAGCAGCAAAGACAAGCAAGCCTCTTCATTCAACAAACTACACTACGTTAGGCAGAGAGACAACCTGTTAGACCAAAACAAGATCCATGCGTCTCTAAATAAACAAGCGGCTTTAGCGACTGGCTAGTCGCACCGGTCTTCTGTACAGTTCCTCTACTTCCAATGTTGAGGCGCGCTCCTCTATCATGCACTACAACAGCTATCTCTATTATACTAATCTAAAAGCAGTAGCCATCACAATTGCCGGTTGAAAATGTGTTTGCTTTTAGGCCTGTTTTACATTTTAGGCGTAATTGTCAGCTTTTAGGCCTAATTTTAACCGGCAGTGTTAATATCGTAAGTAGAAGATAAGCCTAATGGAGAATTTGGGTCGACGGTAAGCCTATTCATTCATGCAACAATGCGACGAGACTATTTAAACGAAGATCCATTTGTTTTTATTGAGGATTTTAATTTAGGATTTTAATTCGACGATCAAATGTTATTATTTAATTTAGTTACGTCGAAGACGTCTATTAGCTATGAGGAAGTAACGATGTTTTAATTTGCCATGCTATTTAACTAACTTCTCACACTGAATCTAACGTTGTAAACAATGGTCGTCAATATCTGGTACCGTTGCGAAGTTGAAAAAAGCGACGGACGGACGGACGGACAAAGTCGTTGCAATAGTCTTCTCAGCCGGCACGGCTGTACAGAAGACTAAAACCAAAGCGTTATATATACCAATCAAGCAGCTAGGGCTATAACCAAAAGTGTCTAACCTGTTGACTCGATGTCAAGAGGTTCGTGGGGATCAACCACGCTCTGCCTATTTAGGTAATGTGTACACCACGTTCTTAACAATTTCTTTCTTTCAATTTCGAGTCAACATCGTCAAATTTGGGCGTGTTGTGAAGTGAAATCGGGTTTTAATGTTTGATTTAGAAGAATGAAAGACATTAATTTGTGTGCGTAAAACGTCGTGGTCATTTTTTTTAGCTATTCTTCAAGGTGTTCAGCTTGTGAAACAAGATTCGTTGTGAAGAAAAGGTCAATCAAAAAGTCTCCCGGGAGTTTAATCATCTGGTGGCAATATTAAGTCGAGAAAAGGCTTGGGTGTTTGCGTCTGAAATAAGTTCATCACTATCAATATTACGGTAATTAAATTCACCAAATACCGTAAATTAATAGCCTATCAAACGCCCATGGGCTGTTAAAATTAGATCGATAAAAAAAGGGGATAGGCGACAACAAAGTTATAACTCGAATCTTACTTCTGTCCAGAGAGGGTGTTTAGCCTATCACGGAAATTTCGGCGTTTATGCGACCCTTCACGTGTACACGTAATGTGGGTTCGGTCTAGCATTAACGCAATGCCTTTATTCTCATTTGTTCAGGAATTTAGTTCATTAGTTTAGTAGTTTCAGGATTATCTTCCCCCAGCCCACATTTTCGCACATGAACTTTTTTTAATACCAAAAGAACAAAACAATTAAACACCGTTTCTCACGAAAAAAAGAAGTAGTTTTTGTGACTACCATAAAACGTACAAAAAAAAACTTTACTAGAGTGGCCCCCAGCCAGTTGGCCCACCGGCCACTGGCCGTTGGGGCACTATTGCCAGTCCGTCCCTGGTAGTTTGTCTATTTTGCTTTATGTATGAAGCTTTTAGTTAATTTTGGTGATGAAAGACCACGATTTAGGGGAATGAAACATTGATTTCCTTAAATGCATGAAGCTAAACGTCATGCAATTTCTAACAGAAAAATTACGATTTAAAATACTTCAACGTAATGCGTAAAGCATTTTAGCGAAAGGGGAGGAGGGGTGGGCCGCAGCTTTGCCAAGGCTGTTATTATGCGATTTACGGTAAAAGTAAGTTTTCTTTTGGTAGGGACTAAAGAAGACGGCTAAGTAGAAGCCAAGTATTATCCTCAATTAAACATTCTCAAGTCATACGAGTAACGTTGGCCAAAAAAAAGACTTGCAGGTTTGTCTTCAGTCTTGTCTCGTGACGGTCACATCCCGTTTCGCCAAATCCCGTTTTGCCGAAAAGAAAGCAGATTAAAAGCTTTTGCCTAAAGGGCAAATCCCGTTTCCCCAAATCCCGTCACACTAACTACCTTCATGAAATTTTAGGCACACGCAATTTAATCCATTATTTCTGTGTAATGGTCAAACACCCGTTTTGCAGTACTTTTTCTTTCAAATGACGTACCTCGCTCGTGATGTAACATCAGAAACAGCAACTAATCACAAATTGCTTCCAATTTATCATGCATCTTAAACTTCTGCAGTGTTACATTTTTAAAGAATATTTTAATTACGCGAAACAGGATTCTGCAAAACGGTTCGTTACAAGTGAAACGCCAAACAGAAGCCGGTACCTGCCTAACCTAACCGACAACAACAACAAAACCAGACGAAACACACTCCTTTTGTCGTTCCGGTTCACACGTCTCGTGTGGTTTTGTTGTTAGGTTAGGCAGGTACCGGCTTCTGTTTGGCATTTCACTTGTAACGAACTGGTTGGGGTTTGGCTATTCTCTAATCTCTAGAGCGGTCCTCTTGCCTGCAAGCAACGGAGAAGGAAGATGGCGGTACTCGTTCAACGCTGTATGTGAAGCTGTGCTATTTTCAGACGCATTTATGGTTGGAAAAATACATTTGCCCACGTTTTCATTGTGATATTCGGAACCGGAACGACAAAAGGAACGTACTGGTAGGTTAAATTGGTTGCTAGCAGCAAAATGATGTTTTCTGCATAATTACCTTCTATTCGAGGATAGCGTCGTTGCTATGGGAACTTAATGAGCGATATTTATAAATAGGCTACGCGATATCTCGGACGGCCCTGTTAAGATGGTTTTGATATCTCAGGTGGACTTAACTGATGTGTTAGGATGTATCAGTAGGCCATAAGTACGTTATTAGTTTAGTGAATAACCCAACGTGAAAAACCTTTGAATTTACAGGTTAGGAAGATTGTTTGGAATGTCTTCAAATACATCAAGGCTCTGTACTCAACACGGATGCTGAAACAACAAATTCAAGGGGCCGGCATTGCCACTGGACGTTCGCAGAGAACGGTAAGACGCATCTTGTTAGTGGCAAAAACCGTATCGGGGGCCAAAGTCAGGGTTAGGCCATAGATTAGAAAGTAAACTAGATGTACCGTCTCACCTATTCCCATCCTACGCGGACCTCTAGCGGAAGTTGCGGCTACTAATACCTTTGCTAATGCTTTTGCCTTCGAAGCAGCACGAAAGCAAAGCATTAGCAGAGGTATTAGTAGCCGC